>LPNX010832755.1:313442-350702 GCA_001517045.1 Pseudotsuga menziesii | reverse complement strand
ACCTATGCAGACTAGATCATTAGGAGGTGCATCATATTTTCTAACATTTATTGATGATAGATCTAGATACACATGGGTCTATTTTATAAGAAGAAAAGGAGAGGTCTTCGAATATTTTAAGGAGTTCAGAATGATGGTCGAAAAGCAGACAGGAAAATGCATTAAATTTCTCAGATCTGACAATGGAGGGGAGTACGTGTCTGGAGCTTTCAAGAAATACTGTAAGGAGAATGGAATCCAGCAACAATTCACAGTATCCCACACTCCTCAGCAAAATGGAGTAGCTGAGCGAAAGAATAGGACACTAGTTGAATGTACTTGCAGTATGCTCCAAGGTAAGAACATGTCGAATGGTTTTTGGGCTGAAGCTGTTAATACTGCTGTATATTTGAAAAATAGAAGTCCAACAAAGAAATTAAATCTGCAAACACCATTTGAGGTCCTTTATGGATATAAACCTGAAGTTAAGCATCTACGAATTTTTGGTTGTAAAGCTTTTGCACATATACCAAAAGATGATAGAAGGAAACTAGATGCTAAATCCTTTGAATGTATCTTTGTTGGATATCACAATGATCATAAAGCTTATAAGCTATTTCACCCTAGCTCTCATAAGTTAATTGCAAGCAGAGATGTAGTGTTCCATGAAAATGCAGATACAAGTGATAAATATGGCCAAGGACATAGTTCTACTAATGAATATGTGAAATTAAATTCCATCATTCAGCAGCAGGAAGTGGAACAACCACAAGAAAAGGAGCAGGAACAGAGTAGCAGAAGCAATGGAAGCAGCACCAGCCACAGTAAAAATAGCAGAAGCAACATGAGCACTTCTATCAGTTCAGATGAAGATACAGCAGAAAGCAGAAGGATAATGGATGGTACCCCTACAGGTAATATAGGACTAAGAAGGTCATCAAGACAGATTCGTCCTCCTTCAAGGTATGATGACTATGCTTTAATGTCCAATGCAATGAATGAACCAATGAATTATAAACAAGCCAAAGATAAAGAAGAATGGGTTGAAGCTATGAATGAAGAATATAACTCTATTATGAAGAATCAGACTTAGGAACTAACAGAATTACCAGAGAACAAAACACCCATAGGATGTAAATGACTGTTTAAACATAAGCTTAAATCAGATAGTAGTATTGACAGATTTAAAGCAAGACTAGTTGCCAAAGGTTATGCTCAACAGGAGGGAATTGACTTTGAGGAAACTTTTGCACGAGTAGCAAAATTAAATACAATTAGAATTTTGGTTGCATTAGCTACAGCTCATAATTGGAAAATCCATCAATTAGATGTAAAATCTGCATTCTTAAATGGTGAACTAAAAGAAGAAGTGTACTTAGTCCAACCTGAAGGCTTTGTACAGAAAGGACAGGAGCACCTTGTATGTAAGTTAAAGAAAGCTATCTATGGATTGAAACAGGCTCCTAGGTCATGGTATATAAAGATTGATACCTTCTTTAATCAGAAAGGCTTTGCGAAAAGCAAGAGTGATCCTAACCTTTATGTGAAGAAAGATAAGGAAGGAAATGTTTGCTTAATATCTTTATATGTTGATGATCTCATTATCACAGGAAATGCATGTAAGTTGATTGCAGAAATCAAAAATCAGTGGTCATTGGAATTTGAAATGAAAGACCTTGGTGAACTTCACTATTGCTTGGGACTTGAAGTATGGAAAGAGTCTGGAAAAACAATGATCACTCAAAGTAAGTATGTGAAGGAAATATTAAACAGATTCCATATGAGTGATTGCAAAGAATCAGTAATCCCTTTAGAACAGAATGTGAAGCTATGCAGTCAAGATGGAACGAAAGATGCAGATGGTTCTTTGTATAGACAGTTGGTGGGAAGTCTGAATTATCTCACTACTACAAGGCCAGATATATCATATGCAGTCAGCATTCTTAGTCAATTCATGGCTAAGCCAAATGAAAGCCATTGGAAGGTTGCAAAGAAGGTCCTTAGATATCTGAAAGGGATAATGAACTTTGGTCTTTTATATACTGATAAGTTTGATGTTCAATTGGCAGGATTTTCTGACTCTGATTGGGCAGGAAATGTTGATGACAGAAGGTCTACTACAGGATATGCATTCAACATTGGATCTGGGGTCGTAGCATGGAGCAACAAGAAATAGCCAACTGTTTCTCTATCATCCACAGAAGCTGAATATAAAGCCATGTCTAGTGCTACATGTGAAGCTGTTTGGTTGAGGAGGATTCTTGAAGATGTTGGAGAAAAGCAAGCAGAACCCACAAAATTACATTGTGATAATCAAAGTGCAGTCAAGCTGGCACACAACCCAGTTTATCATGCAAGGACAAAACACATTGAGCTGCAACATCACTTTGTTAGAGAAAAGATTGAATCTAAGGAAATTAAACTTATGTATTGTAACACAAGTGATAATGTCGCTGATATATTTACAAAACCCATTGGCAAAATTCACTTTGAAATCCTTAGGCAGAAATTAGGTGTTGTAGAAAATCCATTTCTACATTAAGGGGGTATGTTGGAATAATGTAGAAATGATAGGCAGATTTGTAGGGATTGGGTTGATGTATACTTTCTATATTTAGCATGGTTTGGTTTGAGATCCACTTTTATTGGATCTAAGATCTGTTTCATTATGATGATTGTCATCTATTTATTGTAACTACTTCTCTATCAATAATGGAATTGGTTTTGGCCTTTCCTTTGTGTATGAGAGCGAGCCTTTGTGCTGTGCTCCACATTGCCTCTCTATTTGTTTTAATTAGACTAAAATTGCTTCTCTTGGAAGTAACCAACTAACATAAAAGATTGTAATAAATTTTTGACTAAAAACTTAACTTCAGAAATTCAATTCAACTTATTAAATATAAAAAGACTTAAACTCTTTTAACCTGCCAGATTGTACATCTACATACTAACAAAGTAGATTGAAAATTGATATTGATCTAAGAGTAATTAATATTTCCAACAAACATTGGAAACAAGTTCATCTGGTTGAGTAATTACCCGACGATCTGAGAGTAATTAATATTTCCAACAAACATTGGTAACAAGTTCATCTAGTCAGGTAACTACGCGACCGAATTTTGGAGCTAATTTTTTCATAGTTCAAAGACTCGCCACAATTCCATCTGGTCAGCACAATTCCATTCGCCTCTCTCAGGATTTTGATATATTTTTCACCGAATCACTGTCGTGAAATGTAATGGAAAGCATTATTTGAATCGAACATATTATTGTGAATGTCAGCGAGATCTTATCTCTTCCTGGTGTTGTGATTTTACTCTCATTGGAGATGAATCATGTCGTATCCGACATTTGAGGTAAGATGACTTGGGACAGTTGAATAACGGTTGAAGGTCAATTTGTGATGTACGTTCTAAGAATCCTCGCGTCTCTAAAGGGATCGAACTTGGAGGGCACGGCTCTATTTCACTTTGAATATAACAGTTAGGAATCATAATCAAATTTGAAGAGTATGCTTTTCTTCACTTTGAAGTGCTATGATATATTGAATCCTTAACGTTAACTGATTAAGATAAAGTATCATTTCATTAGGAATCATAATCAAATTTGAAGATTATGTTTTCTTTCACTTTGAAGAGCTATGATATATTGAATCCTTAATGTTAACTGATTAAGATAAAGTATCTTTACCGTTTGAAACTATAATAGTAAGTTAATAGTTAGAAATCCTCAATATAGTGACAAAATTTGCTTCAGTCTACTATATAGTTTTGGATAATCAATATTTGCTTCCTTTTGCTGTATACTTTTGATAATTAATATCATTTTTAATTAAATTTAGTTAAATAATTTCAATAACCAATTTAAAGGAATTTTATGAAACATGAAAAGTAGTTAGACAATATGAAAAAATAAATAGAAAAACTTTTATAACTAATGGAGCTTAGCAATTTTCATATATGGGTGGAGAAGGATCATGCGTATTCAACAAAGTGCAAAGATCCATTATAAGTGGTATATTTGCTTTGATGGAACATACAATTCAAAATTTTCAGCATTCCTTCCTTAATCGGAATGGGTGTTCGTGATTCCAAGCATCCTTCTAAACTTTTCAAGATTTTCTCTTCATGTTTTGGTGCAAATGTCTACAATTTGCTTATTTGTGGAACAATGTCTCAAATGATTTGTCTTGGCCTCTACATGACATCGATTCAAATGGTGCTTCGTGTTGATGTGTTTAGTTCGATCATGGATTCTGGTATTCTTGGCCAACTTGATTGCAAAAACGTTGTTAATAAGTAGAGGAGTAGAATTCACCTATTTCTCTTGCAAATATTCAAGTATTTTCTTGAGCCACACAATCTCCTTTGTTACTTTTTCCGCAGCCATGTATTCTACTTCTGTTGAGGAATTTGGATGAGAAATATTTTTAAAATCTCCAAGAGACAACTATAGATCCAATATTCATGAGGTAGTTTGAAGTAGACACTACATTCTAGTTTTGTTGTTGTTCAACTCTAAATCAAAATACCCAATCAGTTTGAGCTCATCCAACTTAGAATGATCGAGTCCCCTTCAAGTATTTTAGAGCTATTTTGGTAGCATACCAATGTCCTTCACAAGGTTTTTGCATAAACCTAGAAAGGATCCCAACAAAAAATGAAATGTCTGGGTTAGTGGTTGTAAGGTAGATAAAGCTTTCCACAAGCTATTTGCAGTTGGTTGGATCCTCAAATTATTTTCTTCCTTTTGATATGAGCTTCAAATTCTATTCCATTTGAGTAGAGAGAGGCTTGCACTACGCCATGCCAAATCTATTGAACAAATTCCCAACATACTTCTTCTAGGAAATGAATATGCACTTGGGATTCTGAGTCACTTCACTCCCAAGTAGTAGGGAATATATCCCAAATCTATCATTTCAATACCCTTCTTCAATTCTTTCTCTATGTATGTAATGTAAATTTCGTTCTAGGCTTGTCATCAAAAGATCATCTACATACACCACAAGGTATACACCATATCTTCCATTTTTCTTTACAAAAATGATGGATCATCAAGATTAAAGTGTCCGAAACTTAATCTTAGAAGATGTTAAGTTAGCTTTTCATACCATGCACAAGGTGCTTTTTTTAGGCCATGTAATGACCTAATGAGCTTGCATACATTTTGTTTTTGTTCCTGTGGTCACCAGAATTTCCACTAGCTTTTTTGCAAAAGTTATGAGTATTCTAGTCATCTTGGTTAATAATCCTTATTTTCTCATCTGCTTCAAACGCAATCTGATGATTATCCCAATGTGCATATCCGTTAATGTGTCGAAGTCCAATCCTTTATCCTTTAAAATTTCATTTAAAAATGCGCAATTTCCTCCTATCAAAAATTTAGTCAAAGTATGCACCTTTCATCCCTATGTCAAAATTGCCTTTTTGATTATTTGGAAATTATGTTTATGGTTTTCTATGCCATGGGTAAAAAGTATAATGGTTTTTGTAACAATGCTTCATTTCAGGTTTAGCCATGGCGAAGTCAACAAGTCAACTAATCCACCACGACGCCACTGGAGATTCAGGTCCAAGTGTTAAGTCTTTACACAACACGTTACCCAAGCATCAAGATGTCTGATAATATAAAGACAAAAAATACTATTATTTTATTGCATGTGGGACAAACTCCATACATGAAAGTAAAATAAAAGCACTTGACCGGAGTTTGATTTCTAAATGTTTAAAGAATGAACATATAGCGTGGTTATAAGGAATGCATTTTATAAAATACTTGAACCATTTTACAAGAGATTAAAGGAAATTATCAATGGTGTATACTCGAGCGTGAAGAAATCAGGAAATATCTCAAGTATTGATCGAAGTCGCCATGTGATTATATGCAGTTTCTTAGTGCCATTCAATTGATGACAAAAAATGTCAGGAGATTTCTTCAGAGGAAAAGAGTCGGTAGGAATATATCATTTCCAGATCTTAAGGCATGAATTAAGCATTTCTAGATTGGTGGAAGATTTGAGTACATGCGGTATTCAAATCTTTAATTACAGGACATTTCGAATAAAGTCAGAGCATCGATTCAATATATGGAAATAAAAACAAAAGTTTTATTTCTAGGTCTTTGCAACCATTTCCAGAATTTCAAGCATAATATTAGTTTCCAACTGGTAAACTACAAGCACGTGGAATCGTATTTTCAAGACATAATATCAGTTTTTTCAGGTTAATGACAGAGTATCCATAGATCAAGGGAAAATCGCTGCAAATTGGTGTATTTGGTTAGCTATAACTAATTCTGAGAATGTTTCAAACCTGCTAGCAGTAGAATATCATTATTATATCACCAAATTTCAAGATTTGAAGTCACAGAAGATCACCAGCGAAAGAAGATTAAAACTACTACCAGGAAAATCCCCAGATCATTGCATTATAGGATTGCAGATGGCAGAGCTTCAGGTGAAAAAGAATCATCTATTGAAGAATAAATCTCAGGTTTCCAGAAATGCAATCAATCAACTCCAGTTTCAAGGCATCAATTTAGGCAATTTTCTTGCATTTGATGACACACTTGAGCAATGAGTTCGATATTTTTGGGCAAAAGATCAGTAATCGAAGATTAAAGTGGAACATTTCTAGAAGTCTAATTGCTTTCGATATTTTAGTTTTGTTTTCCAAAAAGTGGTAACAGATCAGGGATCATAATCCTTTATAATTCTATCAATTGGATGGTGGAGAAAGAGGAGAGTTCCAGCTGAGAGGGATGAGGATATAATAGAGGTCAGACTGTTGTTTGCATTTTGTATATCTTAATATGAAATGACTGATTTGAAATGATTATGATCATTTCAATCTATTTTGATTTACTAATTGAATTGTATTCTGTTATGATTTTGTCTTGTGTGTGGTCCAATCAATCCATTGCAAGATTCTTATGATGATATGCAATTATCTGTAAGTGCTCAATTGCAGAATTTGATTCGGTCCTTTATAAATTCATGCTCGTAGTCTTTCCTATTACTGTATTTTACAGTGATACATTTCTCGTTGTTTGATCTTTAAACCCAGCATGATATTTGTACTGTTATACCTCCATCACTCTGTCAACTCGGTTACCCATTAAACCAATTTTAAAGATTCACTAGCCATGCTCCTTATGCAGTCAAGGTGCATATTTTAGTGATAACATCTTCTGGCGCCATTGCCGGGGACGGAGGAATGAAGGTATCTTCCCCGGGAAGAACAACAATGATTAAATCGAGCTCTTGATGGTAGACAAGAGAAGGATATTAGCTTGACTGTAGTTTTCTACATCGCAACTCTAGCTTCATTACAGAAAAATAGATTGGCGACTCCAGTAGTTCAAGATGTCAAGGTCCAAGATGCCGAAAATGTAAGTTTTAAACCTCTGCAGAGAAGCAAAGCATACAGATTATTTTAAGCAAAATAGAGATCACAACACATCAGTCACACATAAACACAGAGATTTACCCTGGAAACCCTTAACCGGGAAAACCAGAAAACCTTGGAGCCATACCTCTTGTTTTCTCTTCATTACATTATGAAATCCTCACAATACAAAATATAGGTATTCCACAACATCCAAATACCCTAATCCGTTAACCCGGATTAGAAAAAGAATCCAATCCCTTAACCGAGATTAAGTTACATATTTTTAGAGAAATTCTAAAAATAGTCACAAACAGCTATAAATAGCCATAAAATCTATAAATAGCCAAAAACATTTGCTCGCTGTACTCACATCAGAAATGGCCTAATGGCCATTTTTGAACGAAAACAGGGCCTACAGCCTGTTTTCCTCAAAGGTGACTTTGGGACCGTCGAGCTACAGCGCTGACATGCGTGCCTCCCCTCCATACGCACATGCAAAGGATATAACATATACCCAACAAAAAACCATGGAAGCCATTCTGGCTTGGAGGTTTGCACCTTTCAATTTTTCAGCAGTTGCTGGTTTCCCACATCCAATACCGACTATGACAGAATGGGGATATTTTCTGCCTATATTCAGAGAAAGGAAAGAAGATAATCCTACATATCACCTCATCAAGTTCCATGAATGCATGAATCCTATAGATCTATAGCATGAGGATGTTCGTATGAATATGTTCATGTATTCATTGGATGGTGATGCATGTGAATGGTATTTCTTGTTACCTCCTTCCAGCATTTCATCCTTGAAGGATTTTCACACAGTATTCCATGAGCACTATAAAAGGTACTTTTCAGCTGAGTTTTTATTTGAAAATTGTTGTGAGGAATATGAAATGTATGATGAGATTGAAGATATAAATAGAATAGAAATTGTTCTTCACAATTCTCATCAACTCTCTAATGATCTTCAATATGATGTCTCTTCTCATAAACTTGAACTAGAACTAGATAATGAAGAAGTCGGATTCTAGAATGTGTTGAAAATAAAGAAACATTTTCAAATACTATTTTTAAGGAAGAATCTCATGCTCATTGTGATATCCAAGTTATTGATAGCAATTATGTTAAAGACACATTTGACATTGTATAAAATGTTTCTAGTTCTATTGAGTTAGTTGTTTAAGATAAGCTTAATCTTGATGGATATCTCGATAATGAGGAGGAAATATTTATCACAACACATGTGGTATTTCTTCATAATCAACCAATTTATGATCAACCTGATTTTGATAAGTATTCAGATAATGAAGATGACATTTTCACATTAAATTCCATTGATTTGATAAGCAATGATCCTATCTTTTATAATTATGAATCCAACTTTAGTAAAGAACAGGTTGCTGAAGAGCAGTTATTGGATCAGCCACTGGCTTTTATTTTTCAAACAAAAACATACCAAAGATTTCCAAAGATAGGCAAGCTTCCTTTTTCCATTCCTGAACTTGGAGCTGCAGCAAATATTAGACAAACTATGAAAAACAATGAAGTCAGTGAAGGAATGCCGCAACAATTTTGAAATTTGCAAACAAATGAAACTGGCAGAGATCATGTAGAAGATAATATGTAGAAACAATTTGATTTCCAGATGGAACAATGTCAGGAAGAGGTAAAGTTTTATATCTTTCATGATCATGTTGCTGATTATTTGGAATCTATGAGAAAAATACACATCCGAAAATTCATGCTTAGAGTATGTTGTCTCCGCCATCAATTTCACTTTTCTATGCATTGTATTATTTCAGTTTTTCAACCCTGATCAAGATTACATTCAATCAATAAAATGTTTTAGTGGTTATGCTGACAATTTCATATTACATGATTAAGTACTTCAACTTATTAGTGTAAAAATATGTATATAAATAAGTGTGGTTTCCGAGCATTGGTTTCAGTTTGCAGTAAATGGACTAGCTTTCATTCTATAGTTTGCATCTACCAGTTTTATGTTTCTGCTTGTTACCATATACAGTAGTTTAGATAGCAGCATGAAGACTCCAACCCAATGGAGCAATTTTTAGTTTGCAGTATATGATTGTTATTCAGTATGCTAGGAATCTAGATTTGTAATGTGAATGAGTAAGGTACAGTTGACAGGTTTGAAATGAGATCATGACTCCAGCCCAATAATGACACTGGTATTTTAAGCTTTTAGTGAATGGTATGAGTGGTAAGTAGAGCATTTTTATAGCTGGCAGCAAAGTATGAAGTCGCATGGTCAAAGTGTTCTTAAAGCCTCACAAGGAGAGCTTTATCGCTAATAGGAGCCAGATGTTGTCACCAGAATTTCCAGTAGCATTTTTGCAAAAGTCATGAGTATTCTAGTCATCCTGGTTAATAATCTTATTTTTCATCTTCTTAAAACGTAATCCGATGAATATCACAATGTGCATATACATTAATGTGTCGAAGTCCAATCTTTTATCCTTTAAAATTTCGTTTAATAATGCTCAATTGCCTCCTATCCAAAATTTAGTCAAAGTGTGCACCTTTCATCCCTATGTCAAAATTGTCTTTTTTATTATTTGAAAATTATGATTTTATAGTTGTTATTTTTTATAAAATCATTTAAAAATATATATTATTTTACCTTAAACTTTCCATGTTACATGACTATTAAAGAATCTTGGTAAGAAGGATTGGTCCTTATCTTCTTTTATGCTTAATGTCAAGCCATGTAAAAGTTTATGGTTTTCTATGCCATGGGTAAAAGGGATAATGGTTTTCGAAACCATGTTCCATAGTAAAAGTTTATGGTTTTCTATGCCATGGGTAAAAACGATAATGGTTTTAGTAACCATGCTCTATTTCAGGTTTAGCCGCAATGAAGTCCACAAGTCAACTAATCAACTACTTACAAGTCAACTAATCAACCACTCACGCCATTGGAGATTCAGGTCCAATTGTTAAGTCTTTACACAACACGTTATCCAAGAATCAAGATGTCTGATAATATAGAGACAAAAAAATGCTATTATTTTATTGCATGTGGGACAAACTCCATACATGAAAGTAAAATAAAAGCACTTGACGTGAGTTCCATTTCCAAATGTTTAAAGAATGAACATACAGCGTGGTTATAAGGAATGCATTTTATAAAATACTCGAACCATTTTACAAGAGAGCAAAGGAAATTATCAATGGTGTATACTAGAGCGTGAAGAAATCAGGAAATATCTCAAGTATTGATCGAGGTCGCCATGTGATTAAATGCAGCTCTTTAGCACAATTCAATTGATGATAGTGAATGTCAAGAGCTTTCATCAGAGGAAAAGATTCAGTAGGCAAATATCATTTCCAAATCTCAAGGCATGAATTAACCATTTCCAGATTGGTGGAAGATTTGAGTACATGTGGTATTCAAATCTTCAATTACATGACATTTCGAATAAAGTCAGAGCATTGATTCAATATATGGAAATTAAAAAAAAAAAAAATTTGAGGCCTTTGCAACCATTTCCAGAATTTCAAGCATAAGATTAGTTTCCAACTGGCAAACTACAAGCATGTGGGATCATATTTTCAAGACAGAATATCAGTTTTTTCAGGTTAATGACAGAGTATCCAGAGATCAAGGGAAAATCGCTACAAATTGGTATATTTGGTTAGCTATAACTATTTTCGAGAACGTTTCAAACTTGCTAGTAGTAGAATATCATTATTATATCACCATATTTCAAGATTTGAAGTCACAGAAGATTGCTAGCTAAAGAGGATTAAAACTACTACCAGGAAAATCCCCAGATCGTTGCATTATGGGATTGCAAGTGGAAGAGCTTTAGGTGAAAAATAATCATCTATTAAAGAATAAATCTCAGGTTTCCATAAATGCAATCAATCAAATCCAGTTTCAAGGCATCAATTTAGGCAATTTTCTTGCATTTGATGACACAGTTGAGCAAAGAGTTCCAAATGTTTGGGCAAAAGATCAGTAATCGAAGATTCAAGTGGAACATTTCCAAAAGTCTAATTGCTTTCGATATTTTAGTTTTGTTTTCCAAAAAGTGGTAAAATACCAGGGATCATAATCCTTTATAATTCTATCAATTGGATGGTGGAGAAAGAGGAGAGTTCTAGCCGAGAGGGCTGAGGATATATTAGAGGTCAAACTGTTGTATGCATTTTGTATATCTTAATATGAAATCACTGCTTTGAAATGATTATGATCATTTGAGTCTATTTTTATTTACTAATTTAATTGTATGCTTTTATGATTTTGACTTGTGTGTGGTCAAATCAATCCATTGCAATATTCTTATGATGATGTGCAATTATCTGTAAGTGCTCAATTGCAGAATTTGGTTCAATCCTTTGTAAATTCATGCTCGTAGTATTTCGTATTACTGTATTTTATAGTGATACATTTCCCGCTATTTTATCTTTAAACCCAGCCTGATATTTGTACTGTTATACCTCCATCACTATATCAAATCAGTTACCCATTAAACCAATTTTAAAGATTCACTAGCCATACTCCTTATGCAGTCAAGGTGCATCTTTTAGTGATAACATCTTATGGCGCCGTTGTCGAGGATGGAGGAATGAAGGTATCTTCCCCGGGAAGAACAACAATGATGAAATCCATCTCTTGATGGTAGATGAGAGAAGGATATTAGCTTGACTGCAGTTTTCTACCTGGTGACTCTAGCTTCATTACAGACAAATATATTGGCAACTCCACTAGTTCAAGATGTCAAGGTACAAGATGTTGAAGACCATGGAAGCCATTCTGGCTCAGAGGTTTGCACCTTTCAATTTTTCAGCAGTTGCTAATTTCCCACATCCAGTACCAACTATGACAGAATCGGGATATTTTCTTCCTATCTTCAGAGAAAGGAAAGAAGATAATCCTGCAGATCACCTCATCAAGTTCCATGAATGCATGAATCTGCTAGATCTACATCACAAGGATGTTCGTATGAAGATGTTCATGTATTCATTGGATGGTGATGCACATGAATGGTATTTCTCATCACCTCCTTCCAGCATTTCATCCTTGAAGGATTTTCACACAATATTCCATGAGCACTATAAAAGGTACTTTTCAGCTGAGTTTTTATTTGAAAATTGTTGTGAGGCATATGAATTGCATGATGAGATTGAAGATATAAATAGAAAAGAAATTGTTCTTCACAATCCTGATCAACTCTCTAATGATCTTCAATATGATGTGTCTTCTCATAAAGTTGAACTAGAACTGGATAATGAAGAAGTTATGATTCTAGAATGTACTCAAAATAAAGAAACATTTTCAACTTGTATTTTTGAGGAAGAATATCATGCTCATTGTGATATCCAAGTTATTGATAGAAATTATGTTAAAGACGCATTTGACATTGTATCAAATGTTTCTAGTTCTCTTGAGTTAGTTGTTGAATATCAGCTTAATCATGATGAATATCTCGATAATGAGGAGGAAATATTTATCACGGCACATGTGGAATTTCTGCATAATCAACCAATTTATGATCAACCTGTTTTTGATAAGTATTCAGATGATGAAGACGATATTTTCGCATTAAATTCCATTAATTTGTTTAGCAATGATCCTATCTTTTATAATTATGAGTCCAACTTTAGTAAAGAATAGGTTGATGAAGAGAAGTTATTGGATCAGCCACCAGTGTTTATTTTTCAAACAGATACAGACCAAAGATTCCCAGAAATAAGAAAGCTTCGTTTTTCCATTCCTGAACTTGGATCTGCAGCAGATATTAGACAAACTACGAAAAACAGTGAAATCAGTGAAGGCAACTGGTAGCAATTTTCAGATTTGCAAACAAATGAAACTAGCAACGATCATTTAGAAAATAATATGCAAAAACAATTTGATTTCTAGATGGAACAATGTTAGGAAGAGGTAAAGTTTTATATCTTTCATGATATTGTCATTGATTATTTGGAATCTATGAGCAAAATAAACATCAGACAATTCATTCTTAGAGAATGTTGTCTCTGCCATCGATTGCACTTTTTTATGCATTGGATTATTTCAGTTTTTCAACCGAGATCAAGATTACATTCAATCAATAAAATGTTTGAGTGGTTATGCTGGCGATTTCATATTACATGATTAAGTACTTCAACTTATTAGTGTAAAAAAATATGTATATAAATAAGTGTGGTTTCTGAGCATTGGTTTCAGTTTGTGGTACGTGGATTAGCTTTCAGTCTATAGTTTGTAATTACCAGTTTTCTGTTTCATCTTATTACCATATACAGTAGTTTAGATAACAGCATGAAGACTCCAACCCAATGGAGCAATTTTTAGTTTGCAGTATATGATTGTTATTCAGTATACTAGGAATTTGGATTTGTAATGTGAATGAGTAAGGTACAGTTGATAGGTTTGAAACGAGGTCATGACTCTAGCCCAATAATGGCACTGTTATTTTCAGCTTTCAGTGAATGGTATGAGTGGTAAGCAGAGCATTGTCATAGCTGGAATCAAAGTATGAATGCGCATGGTAAAAGTGTTCTTAAATCCTCACAAGGAGAGCTTTATCCCCAATAGGAGCCAGATGTTGTCACAAGAATTTCCACTAGCGTTTTTGCAAAAGTCATGAGTATTCTAGTCATCCTGGTTAATAATCCTTATTTTCTCATCTTCTTAAAATGCAATCTGATGAATATCACAATGTGCATATCCATTAATGTGTCAAAGTCCAATCCTTTATCCTTTAAAATTTTGTTTAAAAATGCTCAATTTCCTCGTATCCAAAATTTAGGTAAAGTGTAAACCTTTCATCCCTATGTCAAAATTGCCTTTTTTATTATTTGGAAATTATGATTTTATAGTTGTTATTTAAAAAATAAATATTTTGATCTTTCTATTAAATAATAGTTTTATAAAATCATTTCAAAATATATTATTTTACCTTAAACTTTCTATGTTACATGACTATTAAAGCATCTTGGTAAGAATGATTGGTCCTTATCCTGTTTTATGCTTAATGTCAAGCCACGTAAAATTTAATGGTTTTCTATGCCATGGGTAAAAGGGATAATGGTTTTCGAAAACATGTTCCATAGTAAAATTTTATGGCTTTCTATGCCATGGGTAAAGCCATTGGAGATTCAGGTCCAAGTGTTAAGTCTTTACGCAACACGTTATCCAAGCATCAAGATGTCTGATAATATAAGACAAAAAATACTATTATTTTATTGCTTATGGGACAAACTCCATACATGAAAGTAAAATAAAAGCACTTGATCGGAGTTCGATTTCCAAATGTTTAAATAGTGAACATACAATGTGGTTATAAGGAATGGATTTTATAAAATACTCAAACCATTTTACAAGAGAGCAAAGGCAATTATCAATGGTGTATACTAGAGAGTGAAGAAATCAGGAAATATCTCAAGTATCGATCGAGGTCGCCATGTGATTATATGCAACTCCTCAGCACCATTCAATTAATGACAGCAAATGTCAAGAGCTTTCATCAGAGGAAAAGGGTTAGTAGGAAAATATCATTTCCATATCTTAAGGCATGAATTAAGCATTTCTAGATTGCTGGAAGATTTGAGTACATGTGGTATTCAAATATTCAATTACAGGACATTTTGAATAAAGTCAGAGCATCCATTCAATATATGGAAATAAAAAGAAAAGTTTTATTTCCAGGTCTTTGCAACCATTTCCAGAATTTCAAGCATAATATTAGTTTCCAACTAGAAAAATACAAGCACATGGGATCATATTTTCACGACAGAATATCAGTTTTTTCAGGTTAATGACAGAGTATCCAGATATCAAGGGAAAATCACTGCAAATTGGTATATTTGGTTAGCTATAAATATTTTCGAGAACGTTTCAAACCTGCTAGTAGTAGAATATCATTATTATATCACCAGATTTCAAGATTTGAAGTCACAGAAGATCGCCAGCTAAAGAGGAATAAAACTACTACTAGGAAAATCCCCAGATCGTTGCATTATGGGATTGCAGGTGGCAGAGCTTCAGGTGAAAAAAATCATCTATTATAGAATAAATCTTAGGTTTCCAAAAATCCAATCAATCAACTCCAGTTTCAAGGCATCAATTTAGGCAATTGTCTTGCATTTGATGACACAGTTGAGCAACAAGTTCCAGATTTTTGGGCAAAAGATCAGTAATCGAATATTCAAGTGGAACATTTCCAAAAGTCTAATTGCTTTCGATATCTTAGTTTTGTTTTCCAAAAAGTGGTAATAGATCAGGGATCATAATCCTTTATAATTCTATCAATTGGATGGTGGAGAAATAAGAGAGTTCCAACCGAGAGGGCTGAGGATATATTAGAGGTTAGATTGTTGTATGCATTTTGTATATCTTAATATGAAATGATTGCTTTGAAATGATTATGATCATTTGAGTCTATTTTTCTTTACTAATTGAATTGTATGTTGTTATGATTTTGTATTGTGTGTGGTCCAATCAATCCATTGCAAGATTCTTATGATGATATGCAATTATCTGTAAGTGCTCAATTGTAGAATTTGGTTCAGTCCTTTATAAATTCATGCTCGTAGTGTTTCCTATTACTGTATTTTACATTGATACATTTCTCGGTGTTTGATCTTTAAACCCAGCCTAATCTTTGTACTGTTATACCTCCATCACTCTATCAACTCAGTTACCCATTAAACCAATTTTAAAGATTCACTAGCCATGCTCCTTATGCAGCCAAGGTGCATCTTTTAGTGATAACAGTTCCTTCACAACAAATCCTTATAAATGAGACATGAAGTCATTCCCTTTTAGGTATCCATTGAAGAAACCAATCTTCACATCCATCTTGTGAACTTTCCACCCATTATGTGCAGCCAAAGACAATAGAGTGTCGATAATATCCCATTTTGTTGTGGGGGAGAAACAACCCTCATAGTCAATGCCCATTCTATGAAAGAAAAAAAATTCACAAGCCTTTCCTTGTGCTTTCCAAGCAAGCCATATGATTTGTACATGTTCTGGTAGACCCACTTGTAGCCAATTTCCTTGGTTCCAACTTGTGGGTCCACCAACTTCTAGGTATTATTTCCAAATCATGGGTCCACTAACTTCTAGGTCTCACTCTTAGTAAAAGCATCATATTCATTTTGCATGGTTTCTTTCCACTCATTATGAGAAGTATATTATTCTAAGGAAGTTGGTTCAGGGTTATCATGTAAATTGAATTCACAATCAAACAAAACATCCATATTATCTACACCTCCTCCATCTTCCTGTCTAGTTTAACTTCTCATTCCCATCTTTTCTACTTCATTAACATGGACATTTTGCGCGCCTTTGTGACCCACTTTAGAACATTTTGTTAAGGTCTAGGTTGCTGAGTTGGTGGGGATCCATTGTATTCAAGATTAAGTCTTTCAATCCTCTCAATGGCATCATCAAATTGAACCTCCTATTATGTTGAAGTGAAAGGAACTTATTTATGAGGGGGTGATGGTGTTGCAAAACAATATTCTAGAGATTGATCCAAGATAGAGACCCCTCCTTCAATATGTGCAATCTCGTTATCAAATTCATGAAAGGTATTACATGGGTATATTTTTCCATACAAGCAAGATGCCTCTTAATAGACTCGACATCATTACATGAAAAATGTCATTTCTAGACAGAACAGACCTTTTGTTCGCCTCGTCATAAAAATGATACTACTTGGTGGTGTTTGAGCACCCTGAGATGATGCACTTCTCACTTCATGCACCAAATTTATGTCTTTGTTCCTTGGTTATCAAGGAATAGTTGGTGGAATGAGAGACCCAAAAAAATCCTCAGTAAGGAATATTGTTGCTGGCATTTCTCCCTTCAACCCAGGTTTAGACCATTGTTTGTCCATCAACAAATCTCAAGATATCGTCCCGACAGAGAAGGGCTCAGTTGGAAGCACCTGAGATGTAGATGAAGTATCACCTAAGATATCTATTTTGGGTAACTTCCATAACCATTTTTTTGTAGCTATGTGGGGATTTGCTCTTCCTTTCCACCTTACTAGCTTGCTCGACTGAATTCGGTGGTTATATTACTTTCCCTTTGATACGGAGAGAAACTTCCTATGTCTTGGGGTGTACCACAACAGACTGAATGACACCAGAAATCAATTCTTTCCAATATGTAAGAGAAATAAAGACATATAACACTAAGGGATATGAAGCATACCTTATTTCAGACGGTTGATGTGGATCCCCGTTGAGCTTTTCCATCATGCTTAGATTCACAATTCGCTCTCAACAATAGCAAACAATACAAGCACGCTATATATTCAATTGTTATACCTACTCTATCATATATAATCAATCATGTATAAGAAAATAAATACATCCATGGATACAATATTCATATTTATGCACATGTATTGGACAGGAAATGGATATTTCTATTAATAAAAACATAGATACAATAGTGACAACCTCTGTCGACACTTCTTCGAACCCAAGAAACCGATTCCTCCACCACTTCAATCCTCCATATCTCAATGGAAAGCTTACAAAGCAAAGGAAATCTTAGGAAGAGCATCACTGTGTGCTCCAAAAGGACAAAGAGATGTAGACTCAAGCATAAAAAAGTGAAGCAACAATGGACTATAGTTTCCTTGCTCTCCAATTTCTCCTCCTTCAATGTCTCCAAGAGGCTCAATATATAGCACTCCAAATAGGCAATGGAGGGTCGAGTCTAATCGTTCTCAAGGAATATGGAAGCTAAGAGTCAATTTATTCGGAACTCTCTGAGGAAAACTCCAAATTTTTTTGGCTTTATGTACATTTCCCAATGTGCATGGTTTTTGGTTCAAAACATGCGTATACATGCGAGTATAGCTTTAAAAGTCACGTCTACACATAAACAGGTGTTTTTGGGGGATTTTCTTGGGACATCAATGTATAATATGAGAAAAGGGGGTCCAAGGATTCTGCAAAGGGACATGGAAGGCCATAAATATGTGATCAACCAGGTGGGGTAAAATAAACTATAACAGATGCCCCCTAATGTGTGAGGTCAGAGGGGTAACATGATGACCAAAATATATTATATCCATCCCATAAGTAGAGTAATGAAGAACCAGGTGGAAAAACCAACCACTCATTAGTACATTACAATGATCAATCTTTGCATATGTCTACAAATATACATATAGAAATCCCAGATACATAAGAGTACAATGGCCATGAATAGGCATGATATCCAAATGTCATGTGTGGTCATCAGCATGTACAATATACACTAAATCAAGATCTCCATAATGGATGAAGATATATGATATACATTGAAATCTAGTCACGAGAGATGAAATATCATGAATACTAGCATGATCAAGGAGGTAGCGTATATGGAATTCCACCAATCTCGGAGATCTTCTATGCAAACTACTACGAGTACATGTCCTACTATGTGAATAAATGTGTCAAAGTTGAACATAGTAGTCCATAATCTTATTATCGGTCATTGATGTATATCGTTAACAGATGCGAGATATCCCACCAATAATGATAATGGGAATCAAGGTAAAAAATGAAATCTAGAAACTGTGAATCGATGTGTCGAGGTCAAACACTTGAAACAATCCATTGATCAGTGGACATTGATGTATTCCAAAAACCATCGATGGTTAGAGAACCTACCATTGATGACTATAAGTCTCAAGGCACTCAAATGGACTCTAGATCCTATTCCAGAATAAATGATCTGAAGTTGATGCAATGGAATCCGCTGGAAGGAGGGAATTAAGGCATCCCCCATCAACCAACACAAGGTATTCAGAAACGCTAGATAATGTGGAAGAAATCAAACAAACAAGATGTGCACGAACCAATAACTGTACCGAGAATGGTTGACATGCAAAGTCATGATAACGGAGGAATGTCCAATTCAGTACTCAACTTCCTTCGAACGAGAGAATAAGGTCAATGGTGATTGAAGGTAGGAAGCATAGACTTGATATGCAAACTATGAAATCTCTGCGACATAGGAGGCATTAATAGAGGCTCCATAGGACTGGAAGCATAACCAGTCGGTGGAGATAAACTCAAGGTAACGAGTACAGCTCCTAAAGTCAAACTAACAACCCAACCAATGGATGTGATATACAGTGTTCTATTCGAAGGCGACACGACTCGACAACTTCCAAATATAATATCATTTCTTGTCCATATTTTTATGTTTTTTATTTTTTTTTGGACTTTTTCAGATGTTGAAAAGCTTGAAAAAGAATAAAAGTGCTTTATAGTGTACATCTAGGAGGAGACAAGTGTCGCGGGCAAGAAAACTAGTTCCAAGTAGTGAAACATACCTATGCTCAATGCAAGGAAGCATTTGCAAGATAAGGACACTCGGGGGAAGGTCTCCTCGTGGTAAAGGGTGATCAAGATGCAAAGGATAAGTAAAAGGCTCTGCTTGGCTAGGATTGAGACAAGCCTGGGCTACATGGCTTATAACTCTAAAGCAGGGAGCCGGTGTAAAGCTCAATAAGGAAAGAAAAGCTCATGAAATGCAATTACAACTTGATATACAAGGGATTCCCTGTGGGAAATGGCCATTATAAAGTTCAAGAGGAGTATGCATCTCTTTCTCAAGGACATCGCGGGACTATAAGGGACTCCCCAAACCTAAAGGAGAAACATCAACATTGGTACCAAATGCAAATAGAATCTAACTAGGGATCCCATGTATAGAAAAACTCTACCACTTACACAACTTCACTTCTAATAGTAGTATTATGGTTCTATGACATTACGAAGTGGGTTCATACCTAAGGTCAAGATGAAACGGTCATAAGAAAATGCATAAATGTAAACGGATATGGTTAAATCACAGTCATTTAATAAAAATTAAATGAAAGAAACTCAAGATGGATTCATTCAAGATAACCTGCATATAGGTATGTTAGTTGAATAACCAACATATTTACTTTAAAGATTAATTGTTCGATCACTTACAGATACAGATAAAACTTTCCAAAAGAAGAAATTATGTTTGAGTATTATTAATGTATAAATTTGTAACAGAAAAAAAACTAAGTCACAAATAAACACATTTAATGATTTGCAAATGGATAACCAACAACATTAATCCTTTTGAAATAGGAAAGACATGAGATCTATTTTTTAATAAAATTTAATGGAACTCATAACAAGAGATATGAAAATATCAATACTTTATCAATATCAAGTTCTGTAAAAATACATAAACCTTCGATTACAAAGATGTATCTTCAATCTCCTGCGGAATCTTCCCTTGGGCAGCAGCATTTTCAGAAATCTTCAACAAAAATCTTGTCATCCTGCTTCGTGTTTCTCCTCCTTTTTATCATTTGAGCTTGTTCTTTTATAGTATTATTTCCTATTTATGGTAAACAATAGTATACCAGAAATCCTCTCACGCAATCAGTGAAGTGAGATAATAATCAACAGAATAGCAACTACGAAGATCCATTCTATCTTTGACTAATCGAACCATTGATTTCAACGTCTGCAATTACCCGAATTTCTATCCATCCTCGGCGTTTAAAAAAAACTTCTTTACACTTATCTGAACAACAAACATATACATTAAATATCAATGCAAAAACAAAAAACCACTCCCTAAGAAAAATGTAAAAGTGAAAATAGGGATATAAAAAAAACAATTATTTTTCCGCTTCTTGTTCTCCTTTGCGCAGTTATCTTTCATCTCAGTGATTCCTGGATTATTTATGTTGGTAAGATTGTAACTATGTGGATTTCACAAAGATTTTATTAATAGAAACCGATTCCTTATTGCTTGGTAGAAATATCTCTTTTATCCCTGATCTCTAATATATTGGCATCATATTAACATTGACTAGTATTTTGTATTTATCCCTTTGTTATCTGCTTGAAGTGATGAAAGGCTAAAATCTGTTTAGCAGATATCAAAAAATATCTACGATTTCGCTGGCATAATTTTTTTTCTCAGAAGCGATATTTTATGAAGCACCATCAATAATTGATTCTGCATCCCTCAATGCGTGCTCAATGCTAGCATCCTGGCAAAATCTCATATACATTTCCCGACGACCTGCTGGAGTAAATTGCGGCTTGATTACAATAGAGATCTTCCTTAGTGAAATTTATGACAGGCGATGATATATTCAGCCATTGATTGACGGGAAACATGGTAATCTTCTTCACTGATGAGATTCTCTGAACGGACTCGTGGAAGCACTGCGATATGGTGATGTGAGGAACAAAAATATCGTTGATCTGGTTGATTGCAATTTCTCCTTAGAAAACTGGGTGATGTTTCTTTTTTTACAGCTCTGGCATTTATTTCTTTTAATGCAAACCAGCATGTTATTGATCGGTATTATATTTACAAGTATGCTTAGCAATTATATTGACGGTGGATAAATGGTCAACGAAATTTTCCTAATCCCATACTTGATGTTTATCCCGCCATAAAAGGTATTAGTCAGAACAAAATAATTTATGCCAGAAAAAACAATAAAAGTGTTTTAGGAAAATAAAACCTTCCTTTCAAAATATTGCGATTTTATAATAACATCGAATTCTGATTCTTCCATGCGATGGCATCAAGAAAAATTCCATATGAAATTTGAACTTCACAAATAATTGTTGTTTTGATTCGTTTGAATACCATGACATATATTATTTGCAATCACGTCAAGCTCTAAATAACAATTGAACCAAGACTCTTTATGCACTAACACCCATCCACATAAATTCAACTTGAATTTTGATTTCTAACTTATGCAGTGGTTATTATGTACTATGACCAAATCAATAATTTAATATAATAAACTTGGCCTTTTTTTGTTTGGTTGATCTGTCCATGTGTGAAATTTTCAATGTGAGGCGAGAGTCCTTGAATTCGTATTATCTTCTGCAACACAGCCACATATGAATTAGTCATAAGACAATAAAATTCATATTAAGTCACCATGTTTCATTGAAATGTCGAGAAATATCAATATTTTCAACTCTCAATAGTATGAACTTTACTTTAAATGTCTTCGTGGAACATGCTTAGGATTGACAAGTAATATTTTCACGTAGTTTATTAAATAAATAAGTTTTATGAATAACATGGAAATTCAATCCATAAAAAAAAACTTTAAAAACCTTTGAAAATATTTTGAGGTGATCGGTTTTCTTATTCCAATGGAAAATTTCATGTTTATTTTTATAAATCTCAATACATAAAGTTTGATTTATTTTAATTCATAAAAGCTTTTGTTTCAAAGTTATGGATTAAAACAAAGGTTGGTCAATAATATAATAAAAATACTTAATTATTAATTAAAATATATTTTTAAGTACTTTTAAAAATGTATCTGAAACTAATCAAACTGAATATATCATTTGGGATCTTTATTGTACTGAATTTGAATGCACAATTTGTGTCGATAGAAATTGGGTTAAAACATAACAATTCACACATGATTTACATCAAATCTTAGGGCCTAATTCATTACAACTTAGTCGAATAAATGATTACCAATTCGTGATTACGAGTGAAAATAACAATTTGAAAATCGAATCGCAAATAAAAGAATGGAGAAGCTGAATGATTATGAAAACACAAAACAATCCCAACCATTGGATCAAGACGAATATGCAGCATAGATTTAAACTTGCAAGTTGCATCTTCCCGCAATCCGCAATTGCAGGACATAGGATCACAATGCGAGGTTTAAATTTTATTCACCATCCCGCAACTCTCATTCCACAAATGCGGGATGCGAGATGCGGGATCACAAAATATTGAAATTTTATTCAACCCTTTTCGTAATCCATATCCCGCAAGTTGTGGGTTGCGAGTTGCAACAAAAGTATTATAATAAATGACTTCTCGCACCCTGCATTCCGCAAGTTGCAGAATGCAGGTTGGGGGATGACCAAATCGCATGCATCAAAACCTTTCCATATTTTGCACTTTGCGGGATGTGGGTTGCGGAATGAGAAACTCCAAAATGTTTAAACTTTGAAACCCCGTATCTTGCAAGATGCGAGATGCCGGTTGTGGAATGAAACAATTTCAAAAATATAGTCTTCCACGATTTGTCAAAACACACAATCCAGGCATAAATTTGCTAAATTTGACTAGTTAGAGAACAAAGAAACCTTGCTAAATATGATAGAGGCCTCAATATGATTTAAGCAATTCAGAAAAATTACCTTGCATGTAAAATTGGGGTTCCCATGTATTTAATAAAACATGAGATATGTTGTGCCTACAACAAATGGCGACATGTTGGGAGGAAGCAGTTATCTTTTCCTTGAAAAGATATCATTTTTATGTGTATAAAGGGGTGAAAGATGAGGCTTTTACCAAGAAGAAAACTTCCCATAAAACATTAACAAGTCGGCATTTTAAATATTACCCACTTGCAATTGATATTTTAAAAAAAATTCCTTTCTAACTATCACTGAAAATATAAAGACAAGCATTGAATGATTAGATTTTCAAAATATGTTCTTCATTGAAACTCGCTCAAAATGAACAATTCATGATGACTAGAAGATTTTATCTTAATTTTTTACCTCTGATACCACAGGCATGGCTCTGCTGGCAACAAGCGTCTATAGCCTTGACTGGGTTACCTTTTAACCCAATAAGTTACTTTTATCCCATCCATTATTTAAATATGTGAAGCTTATCAATCATTGTTAAATATTTGCATTCCTAGAAAGAAGCTGGAAACCACTATCCTAACTCGGTGACAGTGTCATTCACATCGACTTACAGATAATGAGTGAGTTGGCTCATGATGAGACCCTCGTTCTTGCAACTATTTTAGCAGTTACAAGCCAGTACCTTGGTCTGATGACTAGATATTATTAAATTCATTCCATAAGAAGGTATGTTCATGAACATGTCGACTTGTAATAAGACCTCATGTTTCCCAACTCACTCCTAGACATGTTAAAGAAAAGGATTGGATAACATTTAATGTTAATCCCATAAGAGATTACTTAATGGATGGGGAAGCCACTATACTCCTTAAGAGAGAGGGATGGCGTTAAGAGGTTTTAGATGATAACAATGCGAGCCCCACTCATTTTTTCATAAAGAAGGATCCAAGTATAACATAATTGCATAATCTAATTAAGAAGAATAGATTTTCATATTGATTTGTAATAATTAGAAAGATGATCTATGCAGCTAAGTTTATATATATAAACGTAAAACTTGAATATTATTCGACCACGGGAAAAAGGATAATCTCTTCTTGAAAATAACATTGAAAAGGTTCCTTCACATACAAGACCTCAAAATATGTATACTTGGAATGACTAACTTGCCCCAGAGTATCATTAACTAAAGATCAACAATCTCCCATCGAAAAGGTTTGATAAATAAAGCATGATTGAAAAGAAGGAATTGTAGAATAATTTGAATCAATTTTTTCGATAATTAATATTTCATCCTTTTTCCCCAATGCAAATGATTAGCAAACCCAGAAATCCAAGCCTAATCAATCAATTCAAAAAAATAAAAATAAAACGAAAAGTGATCTAATAAAACCAAAATTAAAGCAATGATAAAAAAAACTATTATATTCTACACCTATTCCTACACAACTCTAAAAAGCTAAGTATAATCAAATTTCCAATGCAAGCAGTTATGTAACTTGAAACTTGCTAAAGAAACCAAGTTATGTATTAGTATTGGAAATTGCAATACTTCAAATGGAAACATAGGACAAATCAAATCAACAATTTTCTTATGTACAAACAATGAAGGATGACATGGAAACTTTTTGATAAATGATTCTTCCAACCAACCCAAAATTGGATCATAAAAATCATATTGGAAGTGACATGAAGTTTGTAATGCATTCATAGAGAAATATGATATCTCATGAGGATCATAACAAAAATGAATCTTATCTGGAATATGATTAAAAAATTGTGAAAGGGATTCAATGTAAAATGAATTCTTTAAAACAATATCATCATTATTAAATTGGGAAGGAACAAAATGACAATTTGGTATTACCTTAACATCAATTACCTCATTGTGTCCTTCAATTTGAAGCTTAGAATTAATGACATTAGATCCAGATGTGGTCATCATGTTGCAATAAAATAGACCAATATCTAATACAACAAGAGAAAATATTGTATCCCTTTCCATATTGCAGATTGAATCATAATCCTTAATGACATGAGAAGAAATAGATGAAGATGCATTTCTTACATGAGTAATAGTAGTAAAAATATTATTGTCCTCTTCATGGTGCTTTAGAGATAAATCGGATTGAACAGAAAAATGTCCCTTATTCTTAAAAGATTTACTTTGTATCCTATCAAAGTCTGACCAAAAGATGGTATCAGTTTGAGAGTTATTAACATACAAATGTAATATTTGATCAGGAAAAATATCTAGATACAAAGAGAAATAGGTTTCAGAATGTTAAAAATTAAACACTTCTCTATTGATAAAATACCTTTCATTAATTGTTTCAAGAGAAACATAATAAGTAAAAATATGATCTAATAATGAATTTTGAATGAGGGGACTTCATTGATCATGAGAATAAGATAATGTAACATCAATAATAGAATCATCATTAGCACATTCAATTGTTGGGTCTAGAATATTTAATTCTTCTTCCACTGTATCTTCTTTAACAAGAGTTTCGGGATCGTTACTTAATATAAGAGTTGAATTAAAATCCTTATTCTTTTGTTCATGAAACTATGTATCACAAAATCCTAATCTTCTGCATGCACAATAATTTCATTATATTAAGTGGAATTAATAGGATTAGATTCTAAATCAACATTGTCTGATGAATCGAAATTATCAATATGCATTTCATTAATTTCATATTTATCATTCTTTTCTAAATCAAGTGCGTTAAAAAGAGAATTAAGATGGGAAAACCAACAAATTATGTCATTTTCAGAAAGTTGTTGTCTCTCATGAAATCTGCAACATATTAACATAAATGTGGAAAAGAAATCACCAAGAGATTCATCTTTGTATCTACGAATATTTTATAATTCAAAACAAAGTTTTTTGTAACTATAATTCTCATGAGCACTAAGAAATAACAGTGTGAATTGTTTCCATGAATGAATAGATTTAGCTGGTAGAAATTCATACCAACTCCGAATTCTTCCTTCAAAAGTAGCGGTAAACATTCTGCATCTCTCATTCTCATCAGATACGTTTATAAAATCATAAAAATCATTAAACTCAGAAAGTTGTTGAGATGCAGAGACCTTACCTTCTCCGTTGAAGCTCAACCGTTGCAAGAAATTAGCTGTCTCTCTAGGAATACTTTCAGCAAACCTAGGAAAACTGAAAGCATGCTCTAGAACAGTGATATGAGCCATTTTCAAAAATAAATGAAGTTAAAGAAAAACAACTGAAAATGGCTTACTTTCCGATGGAGCCTCCTTCTAGCGCCATTTGTTGAAGCCTCAGTTGTATATGTGGCTAAAAAGGGTGTCTAAGACTTACAACACACAAAGAATACCCAACCAAAGGCTTCAAGAAATCCCATGCAAGTATTGCTTTATCCTCGAGCTGTTTGAGGTAGTGATCTCCCATGGATACTTATATGGCCTCCACTAGCTTTTGTGAGTTTGATCCATGGAGGATCTATTTCCCATATTGGAAAAACAAGATGGGTGATACAAAGAAAAGGAAAATCAAATCTAACTATGAAGGTAAACCTAAAACAAAGCTAAGTAACTTAGAGAGAATGTTGAATTTATTTACAGATTATCCTAAGATATTTGAATGACAAGTATTTTAATCACATTGACAGAAATGTAAATGACATGGTAAACTTCTAGCTTAAATCACAATCGTTTAATAAAAATTAAATGGAAGCAACTCAATATGGATTCATTCAAGATAACCTGCATATACATATGTTAGTTGAAAAACCATCATATTTACTTTAAAGCCTTTAACTGTTCAATCACATGCAGATACAGATAAAACTCTCCAAAAGAAGAAATTATGTTTGAATATTATCAATGTATAAATTTGTAACAGATAAAAATCTAAGTCATTAATAAACACATTTAACGATTTGCAAATGAATAACCAACAACATTAATCCATTTGAAACAGGAAAGACATGAGATCTGTGAAATAAATTTAATGGAACTCATAACAAGAGATATGAAAATATCAATACTTCATCAATATCAAGTTCTATAAAAATACATAAACCTTCTATTACAAAGATGTATCTTCAATCTCTTGTCGGAATCTTCCCTTGGGAAGCAGCATTTTCAGAACTTTTCAAGAAAAATCTTGTCAGCCTGCTCCATGCTTCCCCTCCTCCTCTCTGTCATTTGAGCTTGCCTTTTTGTAGTATTATTTCCTATTTATGGTAGACAACAGTATACTAGAAATCCTCTAGAAATCCTCTCATGCAAGTTCAGTGAAGTGAGATAATAATCAATAGAATCGTAGCGACGAAGATCCATTCTATCTTTGACTAATCAAACCATCGATTTCAACGTCTGCAATTACCTGAATTTCTATCCATCCTCGGCGTAAAAAAAAACTTCTTTAGACTGATCTGCACAACAAACATATACATTAAATATCAATGCAAAAGCAAAAAACCACTCCCTAAGAAAAATTTAAAAGTAAAAATAGGGATATAAAAAAAACAATTATTTTTCCGCTTCTTGTTCTCCTTTGCGCAGTCATCTTTCATCTCGGCGATTCCTGGATTATTTATGTTGGTAAGATTGTAAATATGTGAATTTCATAGGGATTTTATTAATAGAAAATGATTCCTTATTGTTCGATAGAGATATCTCTTTTATCGCTGATCTCTAATATATTGGCATCATATTAAAATTGACCAGTATTTTGTATTTATCCCATTGTTATCTGCTTGAAGCGATGAAAGGTTAAAATATGTTTAGTAGATAGTGAAAAATCTCTACGATTTCGCTGTCATAAATTTTTTTCTCAGAAGCGATATTTTATGAAGTACCATCAATAATTGATTCTGCATCCCTCAATGTTGGCATCCTCGGAAAATCTCATATACGTTTCCCAACGACTTGGAGTAAATCACGGCTTGATTGCAATAGAGATCTTCGTCAGTGAAATTTGTGAAATGTGGAGAAAGATCAATATTTTCAACTCTCAATAGTATGAACTTTACTTTAAATGTCTTCGTGGAACATGCTTAGGATTGACGAGTCACGTAGTTTATTAAATAAATAAGTTTTGTGAATAACATGGAAATTCGATCCATAAAAAAAAACTTTAAAAACCTTTGAAAATATTTGAGGTGATTGGTTTTCTTATTCGAATGGAAAACTTCATGTTTATTTTTATAAATATCAATACATAAAGTTTGATTTATTTTAATTCATAAAAATATTTTCTTTTAAAGTTATCGATTAAAACAAAGTTTGGTCCATAATATAATAAAAATACTTAATTATTAATTAAAATATAATTTTAAGTATTTTTAAAAAAGTATTTTAAACTAATCAAATTGAATATATCATTTGGGATCTTTATTGTACTAAATTTGAATGCGCAATTTGTGTCCACAGAATTTGGGTTAAGATAAAACAATTCACACATGATTTACATCAAATATTAGGGCCTAATTCATTACAACTTAGTCGAATAAATGATTACTAATTCGTGATTACGAGTGAAAATTGCAATTTGAAAATCGAATTGCAAATAAAATAATGGAGAAGCTTAATGATTATGAAAACACAAAACAATCCCAACCATCGGATCAAGATGAATCTGCAGCATAGATTTCAACTTGCAAGTTGCATATTTCCACAATCTACAATTGCAGGACATGGGATCACAATGCGAGGTTTAAATTTTATTCACCATCCTGCAACCCTCATTCCACAAATGCAGGATGCGGGATGCGGGATGCAAGATCACAAAATATCAAAATTTTATTCAACCCTTTCTATAATCCGTATCCCGCAAGTTGTGGGTTGCAACAAAAGCATTATAATAAATGATGTCTCGCACCCCACGTTCCGCAAGTTGCAGAATGCGGGTTGCGAGATGACCAAATCCCATGCATCAAAACCTTTCTGTATTCCACACTTTGTGGGATGTGGGTTGCGGAAGGAGAAACTCCAAAATGTTTAAACTTTGAAACCCTGCATCCCGCAAGATACAGGATGCGGGATGCAGGTTATGTAATGAAACGATTTCAAAAAGATAGTCTTTCGCGACTTGTCAAAACACACAATCCACACATAAATTTGATAAATTTTACTAGTTAGTGAACAAAGAAACCACGACAAATATGGTGGAGGCCTCAAAATGATTTAAGGAATTCAAAAAAATTACCTTGCATGTAAAATTGGGGTTCCCATGTTTTCAATAAAACATGGGATCTGTTGTGCCTACAACAAGATCCAAGCCGACATAAATAATATGTAATGCACCACAATATAGGGAGTAATGCGCCACACTATATGGTGTAATGTTCCATCATTAAGGGCTTAACATGCCCATCCCCCTCAAAAAGTGTTGTCCTCAACGCTGAAGTAGTTTTGGATGTTGTTGTATAAAGGACTCATATTCCCATGTTGAATCTTCTATGGGTAAGTTCTTCCATTTAATGAGATACTCTGGAATTGATCGATTTCGAAGCTGTCTATTTCTTATTTCAGTAATTCCTTCAGGCTCCAAGATGATTTTTCCTTCCTCATCAAGTTCTGGTAATATCATTTGAACTGGTAGCTTGTCACCAATTACCTTCTTTCAACTAGAAACATGGAAAACTTGATGGACTTGCGAAGATGCAAATGGTTCCAATTTGTAGACCATACTACCAATATTTTGTAATACCTTATAGGGACTGTATTATTTAGGTGATAATTTATTATACTTATTGGTGTTCTTTAGGGACATATGTTTGTATGGTTGTAGTCTTAAAAACACCCAATCCCCCACATTAAAGCTTCATTCACTGCATTGTAGATGTTCTTATTGTTTCATTCGATTTTGTGCTAGATGCAGGTTGTCTTTAAGAGTTGAAGAACTTGTTGTTGATTATTCATGTGGTCTTCCATTGCTTTAGCCTTAGAGGACTCTCTTAGTGAAGATGTGATGTATGGTTGATAATATCCATAAAGTGCGATAAATGGGGTCATTTTTTATTGATGTATGAAAGGAAGAGTTATACCACCATTTTTCCAAGGGTAACCACTTGATCCATTATGTTTGTTTATCAGCTGTAAAACATCAAAGATACCATTCCAAACATTTGTTTACTATCTATGTTTTTCCATCAAATTGAGGGTGATAAGATGAGCTATGAGTCAATTGAGAACCCAAACAAGAAAATAATTTGGTCCAAAAATTTCCAATGAAAATGGGATCCCTATCACTTACCATAATATTTGGAGTACCATGTAGTTTTTTTGCTGTCTCCATAAAATAATTAGCGGCTGTTCTTGCTTTAAAGGGGCGAGAGAGTGCATATTTAGTAAGTCTATCAACAACCACCATGATGACACTCTTTCCTTCAGACTTGGATAAACCTATGATAAAATCCATCGAGACCGCTGTCCACTTTTGGACTAGAATGGAAAGTGGTTGTAGGAGACCAAGGGTCTTAGTTGTTTCCACTTTATTTTGTTGGAAAACCAAACATTCTGTCACAAATTTTTGAACATCAGTTTTAAGACCGTCCAAAAACAATATTTCTTTACCCTATGGTAAGTTTTTAAGAAACCAGAGTGCCCTCCTATCGAAGAGGAGTAGAATTCAAGAAGTACATTTTCTTGAGCCAGGAATTCTTACCAAGATATAAGCTATCCTTGTACCAGAGCAAGTCTTTTTTCCAGCTAAATGTATTAGAGTCACTGGGAACTTGTTGCAGCTTTTGAATAAATGTCCATATTTTTTCATCATTTTTCCATTCATCCATTTCTTTGACTATCCAATATGGTTGGCTGATCGAAATAACATAGAGTAAAGGTTCAACATCCTCATATTTCCTGGAGAGTGCATCTGCGACAACACTTTGCTTCCCCTTTTTCTATGTGACATCTATTTGTCACTATTACTATGTTTTGGAAATTATGATATGTTTCTACTCATGCAACTGAACTTGACTTGTAGATCATTCCAAAGAACAAGTAACAACAGTTCAGAAGAGGAACTTGAAGTTTCCCGGGTCAAAGACACCATCACAAAAGAAAGAGCTTCAGAAGAATATAAACAGATCGGTAGATCCAAATCGAGAGATGAAGACCACCTTGGGAATGATAAATAATACAAGATGAATAATAGTATGACGAGACTTCCAAATAAATCAAGAGGCCTCAGACACACTCTAGTTATGTGACACTATTGAGCGACATCATTGATGCAGAACCTTCCATCTATGAAGAAGTATCCAAGAAGAAAGGGAAGGAGACTATGAACAAAGAGTATCAGGTCAAGAAGAATGATGTCTAGAATGTGGTTTCGAGACCTGAAGGGAAGTACATAGTGTCTTCCATATGAATCTGCAAGACCCAGCATGCAGTAAATGGTACAATCATTGGCTACAAGGAAATATTCATAGCACGAGGCTTCTCATAGAAAGAAGGCACATACTACGAAGATAAATTTGCACCAGTGATGTGGCACACTTCAATTATATCCATACGTACAGGTATGAGATGGGAGATATATCAGCTGACATCAAGTTAAAATTCTTGAATGATGTATCCAAGGAGGAAGTATATGTAGAGCAGCCACTGGGATTTGAGACACATGACAGGAGATTCATGTGTGCAAATTAAAGAAGGCCTTATACGAGCTCAGAGGGAACCCATGGGATAAAACATACAGTTACATAAGGAGCTTGAATATCACCTAGATTGATGAAGATATTAACCTTTTCTACAATATTAAATATGAAATCCTATAGAGGATGACAAGCTCACATATGGGTGCGAGAAGAAATTTTCAACAAATTTCAAGATAGAGGATCTTGGTATCTAGTGATTCTAGATGGATACATAGAATATTAGTAGCAGAGGAAGCTATTTGTCACTCCATTACAAAATGTTTCAATACATAGAGTACGAAAGAAAGAGGGAGAATGATGCTCCATTTCAAAGGGAGTGACTGCAGAATATTCACAGGTACCACGTGGTACGACAGGATTGACAACTTCTTGACTAGATTGGGATCTACTAAGAGTAAAGCGGATTCCAACCTTTATTACAAGGTTGAGGAAGGGAACCTAGTGTTACTTCTACTGTATGTAGATGACCTATTTGTGACAAGTGATGATGGTTTGATTGCTGAAACAAAGAGGAATCTTGCTGCCGAGTTCAAGATGAAGGACTTGGGTATGATGCACTACTTTATAGGCATGGAGGTGTGGCAGAGTGTGGATGGAATCTCCCTTTGACAAGGGAATTATGTAGTGGAGATCCTGAAGAGGTTTAGGCTGATGGACTACAAGGCCATGGCCACACCTATGGCATAAAACCTAAAGCTATTGAGTGATGCTTCATTAGAGTCAGTTGATGCCATGATGTATCATGATATGATTGGATCATTGATGTACTTGACGAATACGAGACCAAATATTTGGTTTGTTGTGAACATATTAAGCTAGTTCCTGATGGATCAGAGACATGTTCACCTGATTGCTGAAAAGCATATTTTGAGGTACCTGAAGGGTACAGTTGATTATGGGCTCAAGTATGATGCAAATTAGAATATGAACCTAGAAGGTTATGTGGATTCAAATTGGGAATGCAGTTCCATTGATAGGAAGAGCACTTCAGGGTGTTGCTTCAGTATGTGATCATGAGTGATCTCTTGGTTTAGCAAGAAGCAGTCCTGTGTGGCACTGAGTACAGCTAGGGAAAAATATGTTTCCACTTGCTCGACTATTTGTGAGGTAGTATGTTTCTTTTGAAATCTACTATTTGATTTGATTGATCTTACTTGCATTTTTGTATGATGCATAGAGGAGAAATGAAGCTCCTTTATGTGATCCAGATCAAGATCTCTCAAAAGAGGGAGTGATGAGTTATAGCATAGCTGGTGAGACAGGTTGTCTGAGCATAAAATCTTGGTAAAGCTCATAGGTTGCTCAAACGTAATCAATCTTGTAGGTTGTCCTAGGATGTAATCAGTCCTGGCGAATCTTGAAGGTTATCCTTGGATGTAATCAGTCCTAATGTGATTCTATGCTAGAAATTTTCTAGAGCGAAGTTTGAATACTTCAGAGAGTATATTGGTGTACTTAAGATCGATGTTCCTTCCAACAGGAAGTGATGATTCTAGAAGACGCAGATACACATGAGAGCCTTTTCGACATGGTGGCAGGCTGGTCCTCCCATGTTCGATGATGTAAGTGTTGGGCCTTTCTGACATGGTGGCAGGGTGGGCCTCCCATGGTGGTTGATGTAAGTGTTGAGAGCCTTTTTGACATGGTGGAAGGCTGGGCCTCCCATGGTTGTTGATGTAAGTGATGAGAGACTTTCTGACGTGGTGGCAAGATGGACCTCCCATGGTCGTTGATATAAGTGTTGTGCTATGTGTATTTGGGTTGTGCTCCATGCGATGATGAGATGATCTAAATATGATGAGGTAACGGTAGGGTACTATTGTAGGCACAACAAGTTCCATGTTTTCAATAAAACATGAGAACCCCAATTTTACATGTAAGGTAAGTTTTCTGAATTTATTAAGTCGTTTTGGGGTCCCAAAAATGTTTATCATAGTTTCTATAATTTTAGTTAGCTAAAATCTTCATATTTATGCAATTTTTTGCGTGTTTTTAGTGAGTTGCAGAAAATACTATTTTTCCCAAAATGTGTCCTTCCCGCAACCTGAAATGCGGATTGCGGGATCTTAAAGTTTTTTATTTGTGAGTTTTTCATCCCGCATCCCGGAACGCGAAATGCGGGATGCAGAAACATTTTTATGAGTTAGTCGATCAACCCGTAACCCGCAACCTACAAGTTGTGGATTGCGGATTGCAGGAAGTATTTTATTTATGATTGTGTTGTGTGTTTCTGTAACTCGCAACCTGCAATTGCGGATTGCAGATTACATAAAGGATGTGTATATTTGTGAAATAAACGCCCGCAACTCTTCTCTCGCATTCTAGATCTTTGGTATCATTTGGGTTATTTCCTTTCTTACTGATATCTAGCTTATATTTTCTATTTTATTCATTTGATTTGGTTCTATGATCTTGGTGATTAGATTACCATTTTATCTTTCACATTCCCCACCTAAGCTTTGTATTCACCGCACAAAATGATCATTCGAAATAACGGTTGGTTATTGCCTTCGCTTTGGGATTTGGATCAATCTTATCATTTCTTCTCTCATACTTTTGTGTATTGCATTGGTTCAATATTTGTCTTTGATTGCGTTTTATTTTCCCTTTTGCATGCCTAGAATTGTAATGTAAATATTTAAATAATATTGGTATTTGGGTTATTTTCTTATATAAGTTTAATGTTTGTAATATTTAGTTTAAGCTTATTAAAATATTTTAAATATTCATGGTTATGTTTTGAATTTCATTAACTTAACTTGTGTATTTCATTAAATCAATATATTAATTTTATACACAATTGGATGTTATGAAAATTAAAATAACACATATTTTAGTTTGTTTGAATCCTAAATTCCCTAACTTCAATGAGATTTGGTTTTATCATTATTTAGAAATTTGTGGATTAAAATTAAACATTCATGAATGTGAAATTAGTTTTGTTTTATCATTATTTAGAAATTTGTGGATTAAAATTAAACATTAATGAATGTGAAATTAGTTTGATCATGGATAAGTCTTAGTTTCAATAAGCTAATTTGAATTATTATTATTCTTTTCTAGGTTTTATATTCTTGAAAAATGATTATCTTAGAAACCTATTTGTGGAATTCATTGAGTCTCCTATATTATAGGAGTGATTCTTTTCCTATATACATAACTTGTTTCCAACATTTATTTTCTTAAGAATTGAATTGTAAATCATTTTTATTTTTCTAAGTTTAGGGTTTTCAAATATTGGATTTTCTTCGTAAATAATTTCTATATTTTTATTTCATCATTTCGTTTGAAAAAATTAAAAAAACTTGCAAATTTTCAAGCTTCCCAAGTATTTTTATCCATTTTTGCGGATGCAAGACCTTTGATTTTAATTGTTAAAATTTTAAATGTTCCCGCAACCCGCAACTTGTGGGATGCGCATTGCGGGAGGTAAAATTTTCATATTTTAATAAAACATTCCTGCAACCCACAAATTGTAGAATGCGGTATGCATGAATCAATTTTTCACATTTTCATTTCGACAACTTTCCGGACCCTAAGTTTATCTTATCTTATAATTTAATTTGATTTCGGGTCCATAAATTTTGGTAGTTTTATTTTTCACTTAGGGTTTTAATTTGGTTTTGGGTTTTCCCTAATTTTTTTTAAATGATTGTTTTAAACAAATTTGAATTTTCCTCCTCGCATGTGATTTTAGATTTTGTTAGGAATATTAATTTTGGATCTTCTTGTTTTTGTTTAGTTTTATTTATTTGGAAAATAATTAACACAGAATAATAGATTTGATTGTTAAAATCAATGGCCACAATTCACTCTGCAGTAAAATCAATGGTTACTGAGCCTTAAATTCCAAGAGAATAATCTTAAGTTGATTTGTTATTTGTATCAAAACATTAAAAAAAAAGGATTGTTGAATGATGATATCGATCGCGAGGAAAAAGAGAATTTTTCATTATTAAAAAATTTATATTACATTCTACCTTGGTTAATGAACACTAATTAATATATTTTTTTGCAGGTTTGCAGGGATTCTAAGCTGTGCAGATTACCAAGGATAATATAATCAAACTATGGTTGTGCTACCAATTTGAAGTTTGACGGTGAAAGCTTTGTCTGCGAGCAATGGAGATCATTTATTTTAAGCATCACAAATTGGATTGCTCGAGAAGGAAGGAATCTCCAACATAAATTCATGGATTGTTGAGAGAAAAGATACAAGCTAATATGAAATTAATGAAGACCACATTTATTTTTAGAAGTTGAATTGCACGTGAAGAGGTGAATTTCAAGCTCTAGTTTATTTCAAACCGTGAAGAATCTGGTAAAACTATTGAAAAACCACTTTACAAATCAGGTCTTTTACTCCTGATCGTGAGACATTTTCAAAATATCTCAACCGATTTGGAGAAAAGCATGCCCAAACAGAGGAGTATTTTGAGAAGTTGGTTGAGGCCAGTTTGGATGGAAGTTGAATGAACTAGAGTTTTGGTGGTTGGACCTTATCATTCCATTGATTGTCTCTTCTATAAAATCTACCGAAATGTTTAAGAGAAGAAGGGGGCGCTTAGCTTAGAGATTTCTCTTTCAGAACATAAAAGTTGCTGCCACGAAGAACTTTTGGAAGGGGAGATATTCGAATAGGAGACTGTAGATACCTCTTTGTAATTAAAGGTTTACGTATTTTTACAAAACTTGATATTGATAAAGTAATGATATTTTCATATCTCTTATTGTGAGTTCTATTAAATTTATTTAACAGAACTCATGTCTTTCCTGTTTCAAATGGATTAATGTTGTTGGTTGCAAATCATTAAATGTGTTCATTTATGGCTAATATTTTTCTCTGTTACAAATTTATACATTGATAATACTCAAAATAATTTCTTCTTTTGGAAAGTTTTATCTGTATCTACAAGTGATTGAACTGTTATTCGTTATAGCTTATAAGTTGTTTTTTCAACTAACTTGAGCACCTGCAGGTTATATTGAATGATCTAATTCCGATTTACTATTATTTAATTTTTATCAAACAACTGTAATCTCAGTAAGTATAGTTTCATCTTATTTACATTTTTGTCAATATGATGAAT
>LPNX010832755.1:272617-313417 GCA_001517045.1 Pseudotsuga menziesii | reverse complement strand
ATTATTTTATTATTTTAACCATTATTTTATTATTTTAACTATTATTTTATTATTTTCCTTAGGAGGCCCATTTTAGACCCCAAAATTCCTCTAATGTCTGTTCTTCACACAACTCAAGACAACCTATGATCCATTCAACACCTATTCAAAGTGGTTTAGATTTAGATTAGGTTCTTCTTCCTAGTTAGGTTTTATTTTTCCTTTCCTTTTCTTAACTCTTTGTTTTCCATTCTAGAAAATAGATCCCATTGTGGATCAAATTCATCCATAAGCCAGCAGAGGCTACAAAAGTATCCATGGGGGATTACCATACAAAACAGCTCAAGGATAGAAAAATACCTGGATGGGATTGTTTGAAGCCTTTGGCTAGGTTTTCTCTGTGTGTTGTAAGCCTTAAACACCCTTATCAACCACATACTCAGTTGGGGCTTCAACAAGTACACAGGTTTTGCAAGGAATGTAATCAGTTCTGGGGGGCTCCTTTGGGTTTTGAAGTGGCATATAATAAGTCCTAGGAGCTCCTGTAGGTTTTTCAAGAGGCATATAATAAGTCCTCAAATGTACCTACTTGATGTTTTTCTCGTAGAGATGATGAAGACCTATATGGAGCATAGGAATACATCCAACATGAAAAAGGGATGGCACTGTAGAAACTACTTATAACAAATAGTATGGGATGATGATCAAATTATAAGAAGAAGAAGGATGATGATGATCTAATTTCTTGTAATGATTGAGCTTCAATGGAGAAGGTAAGATCTTTGCATCTCAACAACTTTCTGAATTTAATGATTTTTGTGATTTTATAAATGTATCTAATGAGAATGAGAGATGCAGAATGTTTACCGCTACTTTCGAAGGGATAATTCAAAGTTGGTATGAATTTCTACTAGCTAAATCTATTCATTCATGGAAACAATTCACATATTTATTTCTTAGTGCTCATGAGAATTATAGTTACAAAAAACTTGGTTTTGAATTAGAAAATCTTCGTAGATCCAAAGATGAATCTCTTGATGATTTATTTTTTAGATTCATGATAATATGCTATAGATTTCACAAGAGACACCAACATTCTGAAAAGGAAATAATTTATTGGTTTTCCCATCTTAATTCTTTTTTCTGACGTACTTGATTTAGAAAATAATGATAAATATGAAATTAATGACATGCATATTGATAATTTCGATTCATCAGTCAAGATTGATTTAGAATCTAATCCTGTTAATTTCAATCAAGATAATGAAATTGTTGTACATGCACAAGAATTAGGATTTTGTGATACATAGTTTCATGAACAAAAGAATAAGGATTGCAATTCAACTCTTATATTAAGTAACGATCCTGAAACTCTTGCTATAGAAGATACAATGGAAGAAGAATTAAAGATTCTTGATCCAGCAATTGAATGTGCTATGATGATTCTATTATTGATGTTACATTATTTCTTTTCATGGTCATTCAGGTCCCCTCATTCAAAATTAATTATTAGATCATATTTTTACTAATTATGTTTCTCTTGAAACAATTAATGAAAGTTATTTTACCAATAGAGAAGCATTTAATTTTCTACGTTCTGAAACCTATTTCTCTTTGTATCCAAATATTTTTTCTGATCAAATATTACATTTGTATCTTAATAATTTTCAAGCTGATACTATGTTTTGGTCAAATTTTGATAGGATACAAAGTAAATCTTTTAAGAATCAGGGACATATTTCCGTTCAATTCGGTTTATCTCTGAATCACCATGAAGAGGACGATAATATTCTTACTACTACTATTCATGTAAGAAATGCATCTTCATCTATTTATTCTCATGTCATTAAGGATTATGATTCAATATGAAATATGGAAAGGGATACAATATTTTCTCATGTTGTATTAGATATTGTTCTATTTTATTGCAACATGATCACCACATCTAGATCTAATGTCATTAATTATAAGCTTCAAATTGAAGGAAAAAATGAGGTAATTGATTTTAAGGTAATACCAAATTGTCATTTTGTTTCTTCCCGATTTATTAATGATGATATTGTTTTAAAGAAGTCATGTTTCAGTGAATCCCTTTCATAATTATTTAATCATATTATTGATGAGATTCATTTTAGTTATGATCCTAATGAGATATCAGTCTTTTCCATGAATGCATTACAAATATCATGTCACTTCCAAGATAATTTTTATGATCCGATTTTTTATTGGTTGGAAGAATCATTTATCAAAAAGTTTCCATGTCATATTTCATTTTTTGTACATAAGACAATTGTTGATTTCATTTTTCCTATGTTTCCATTTGAAGCATTGATATTTTGAATATTAATACATAACTTGTTTTCTTTTGAAGGTTTCAAGTTACATGACTAGTTGCATTGGAGATTTGATTATACCTAGCTTTTTCGAGTAGTGTATGAATAGGTGTAGAATAGGATAGTTTTTATCATTGCTTTAATTTTGTTTTGATTAGATCACTTTTTGCTTCATATCTTTTTAATTGATTGATTTGGATTGAATTTCTTAGTTTGATAATAATTTGCATTGGGGCGAAAGGTTGAATTGTTAATCATCAAAAATCGATTCCAACTATTCTACAATTCCTTATTTTGAATCATGTTTTATTTTCTAAAAGGGATTCTCAATCCTTAGTTGATGATACTTTGGGGCTACTTTAAGTCATTCCAAGCCTACATATTTTGTTGGAGTGTTGTATGTGAAGATATATTTTCAAGCTGATTTTATAAGAAGAAGCTATCCCTTTATCCGTGGTGGAACACTTTCCAAGTCTTGCCTCATACATAAACTTAGTTGCTTTGATTTAATTTCCCCTTTTCACTATCACAAATCAATATGCAAAGCTATTCTTTTAAATTAGATTATGCAATTATGTTCTAATTGGATCCTTCATTACGAGCAAATGAGTGGGTCTTGCATTGTTATCATCTCAACCTCTTAATGCCATCCCACTCTCTTAAGAAGTATAGTGGCTTCCCCATCCATTAAGTAATCTCTTATGAGATTAACATTGAACATAGCCCAATCCTTTTCTTTAACATCTCTAGGAGCAAGTTGGGAAATAGGTCTTATTACAAGCCGACCTGTTCATGATCATACCTTCTTATGGAATGAATTTATTAATATCTGGTCATCAGGCCAGGGTATTGGCTTGTATCCGCTAAAACGGTTGCAAGACGAGGGGTCTCATCACGAGCCAACCTGCTCATTATCTGTAAGTTAGTATGAATGACACTATCACCTAGTTGGAGCAGTGGTTTCCAGATTCTTTCTAGGAATGCAAATCTTTAACAAGGATTGATAAGCTTCACATATTTAACTAGTGGATGGGAGAAAAGATACTTATTGGGTTAAAAGGTAACCTTGTCGAGGTTACAGACACCTGCCGACAGTAGGGCCATGCCTGTGGTATTAGAGGTAAAACATTAAGATAATATCTTCTAGTCATCACTAATTGTTTGTTTAGAGTGAGTTTCAATGAAGAACATATTTTCTTGAAAATCTAATCAATCAATGCTTGTCTTTATATTTTCAGTGATAGTTAGAAAGGAATTTTTTTTTTAAATATCAATTGTAGTTGGGTAAATATTTAAAAGGTTGACTTGTTAATGTGGTATACATGTTTTAGGGGAAGTTCTCTTCTTTGTAAAAGTTTCATCTTTCACTCATTTATACACATACAAATACTATATTTCTTATTTAGAGATAACTTCTTCGTCCCAGTGTGTCACCATTTGTTGTAGGCACAACAGATCCCATGTTTTCAATAAAACATGAGAACCCCAATTTTACATGTAAGGTAAGTTTTCTGAATTTCTCAAGTCATTTTTGGGTCCCCAAAACATTTATCATAGTTTCTATGATTTGAGTTAGCTAAATTCTTCATATCTATGCATTTTTTGCGTGTTTTTAGTGAGTTGCGGAAAAGACTATTTTTCCCAAAATGTATCCTTCCCGCAACCTGCAATGCGGATTGCGGGATCTTAAAGTTTATTATTTGTGAGTTTTTCATTCTGCATCCCACAATGCAAGATGCAGAAACATTTTTATGAGTTATTCGATCAACCGGTAACCCACAACCTGCAAGTTGTAGATTGGGGATTGCAAGAAGTATTTGATTTATGATTGTGTTGTGTGTTTCCTCAAACCGTAATTGCGGATTGCAGCTTATGGAAAGGGTGCACGTATATTTGTGAAATAAATTCCCACAACTCTTCTCTCGCATTCTAGATATTTGGTATCATTTGGGTTGTTTCCTTTCTTACTAATCTCTAGCTTATATTTTCTCTTTTATTCATTTGATTTTGTTCTATGATCTTGGTGTTTATCTTACCATGTTATCTTTCACATTCTCCACCTAAGCTTGGTATTCACTGCACAAACTGATCGTTCGAAATAACGGTTGGTTATTACCTTTGCTTTGGGATTTGGATTGATTTTATCATTTCTTGTCTCATGATCTTGTGTATTGCATTGGTTCGATATTTGGACTTGATCGAGTTTTATTTCCCCTTTTGCATGCCTAGAATTGTAATGTAAATATTTAAATAATATTGGTCTTTGGGTTATTTGCTTATATAAGTTTAATGTTTGTAATATTTCGTTTAAGCTTATTGAAATCTTTTAAATATTCATGGTTATGTTTTGAATTTCATTAACTTAACTTGTGTATTTCATTAAATCCATATATTAATTTTATACACAATTAGATGTTATGAAAATTAAAAGAACACATGTTTTAGTTTGTTTGAATCCTAAATTCCCTAATTTCATTGAGATTTGGTTTTATCATTATTTAGAAATTTGTGGATTAAAATTAAACATTCATGAATGTGAAATTAGTTTGATCATGGTTAAGTCTTAGTTTCAATAAGCTAATTTGAATTATTATTATTCTTTTCTAGGTTTTCTATTCCGGAAAATGATTATGTTAGAAACCTATTTGTGGAATTCATTGACTCTCCTATATTATAGGAGCGATTCTTTTCCTATATATGTAACTTGTTTCCAACATTTATTTTCTTAAGAATTGAATTGTAAATGGTTTTTAATTTTCTAGGTTCAGGGCTTTTAGATATTGGATTTTCTTCATAAATAATTTCTAGATTTTTATATCATAATCTAGTTTGAAAAAAAAATATAAAAAACTTGCAAATTTTCAAGCTTCCCAAGTATTTTTATCCATTTTTACAGATGCAAGACCTTTGAATTTAATTGTTAAAATTTTAAATGTTACCCCAACCTGCAACTTGCAGGATGGGGATCGGGGGAGGTAAAATTTTCATATTTTAATAAAACATTCCCGCAACCCACAACCCACAAATTGCGGAATGAGGGGAATCACTTTTTCACATTTTCATTTCCGCATCTTTCTGGACCCTAAGTTTATATTAGGTTATAATTTAGTTTGATTTCAGGTCCGTAAATTTTGGTAGTTTTATTTTTCACTTAGGGTTTTAATTTGGTTTTGGGTTTTTCCTAATTTTTTTTAAATGATTGTTTTAAACAATTTCGAATTTTCCTCCCGATATGTGATTTTCGATTTTGTTGGGAATATTAATTTTGGATCTTCTTGTTTTTGTTTAGTTTTATTTATTTGAAAAATAATTAACACGGAATAATAGATTTGATTGTTAAAATCAATGGCCACAATTCACTCTGCAGTAAAATCAATGGTTACTGAGCCTTAAAATCCAAGAGAATAATATTAAGTTGATTTGCTATTTGTATCAAAACATTTATAAAAAAAGGGATTGTTTAATGATGATATCGGTCACCCGGAAAAAGAGAATTTTCCATTATTAAAAAAATTATATCACATTCTACCTTGGTTAATGAACACTAATTGATATAATTTTTTGCAGGTTTGCAGGGATTCTAAGCCGTGCAGATTACCAAGGATAATATAATTAAAACTATGGTTATGTTGTCAATTTGAAGTTTGACGGTGAAAGATTTGTTTGCGAGCAATGGACATCATTTATTTTTAGCATCACAAATTGAATTGGTCAAGAAAGAAGGAAGCTCTAACAGAAATCCATGGATCATTGAGAGACAAGATACAAGCTGATATGAAATTAATGAAGACCACATTTACTTTTAGAAGTTGAATCGCACCTAAAGAGGGAGGCAAATTTCGGGCTCCATTGTCTTTCAAACCGTAAAGAATCTGATAAAATGGTTGAAAACCCACTTCAAAAATTGTTTCTTTTACTCCTAATCGCAGGCCATTTTGGAAATATCTCAACCGATTTGGAGAAATGCATGCCTGAACAAAGGAGTATTTTCAGAAGTTGGTTGCGGCCGGTTTGGATGGAAGTTGAATGAACAAAATTTCTGGTGGTTAGACCTTATCCTTCCATTGATTGTCTATTCTATAAAATATACCCAAATGTTTTAGAGAAGAAGGGGGCTCTCAGCTAAGAGATTTCTCTTTCAGAACATAAAAGCTGCTGCCACGAAGAACTTTTGGAATGGGAGAGATTCGAATAGGAGACTGTAGATACCTCTTTGTAATTAATGGTTTATGTATTTTTACAGAACTTGATATTGATAAAGTATTGATATTTTCATATCTCTTGTTGTGAGTTCCATTAAATTTCTTTAAGAGACCTCATGTCTTTCCTGTTTCAAATGGATTAATGTTTTTGGTTATTCATTTGAAAATCTTTAAATTTGTTCATTTATGGCTTAGATTTTTCTCTGTTACAAATTTATACATTTATAATACTCAAAAGAATTTCTTCTTTTGGAAAGTTTTATCTGTATTTGCATGTGATTTAACTGTTAATATTTATAGCTTATAAGTTGGTTTTTCAACTAACTTGAGCACTTGCAGGTTATCTTGAATGATCTAATTCTGATTTACTGTTATTTAATTTTTATTAAACAATTGTAATCTCAGTAAGTACAGTTTCATCTTATTTAAATTTTTGTCAATATGATGAATTTATTGTTCTTCACACAGCTCAAGACAACCTGTGATCCATACGACACCTATTCAAAGTGGTTCATATTTAGATTAGGTTCTTCTTCCTAGTTAGGTTTTAGTTTTCCTTTTATTTTCTTAACTCTTTGTTTTCCATTCTGGAAAACAGATCCGATTGTGGATCAAATCCATACATAAGCCAGAGGAGGCTACAAAATTATCCGTGGGGGATTACCATACCAAGCATCTCAAGCATAGAAAAATACCTATGTGGGATTGTTTGAAGCCTTTGGCTTGGTTTTCTTTGTGTGTTGTAAGCCTTAAACACCCTTATCAGCCACATACTCAGTTGGGGCTTCAACAAATGGCACTAGAAGGAGGGACGGACGACAAGTAAGCCCTTTCAGTTGTTTTTCTTTAACTTCATTTATTTTCAAAAATGGCTCATATTGTTGTTCTAGATCATGCTTTCAGTTTTCCTAGGTCTGCTGAAGTATTCCTAGAGGGACAACTAATTTCTTGTAACGATTGAGATTCAACGGAGAAGGTAAGATCTCTGCATCTCAACAACTTTATGAATTTAATGATTTTTGTGATTTTATAAATGTATCTGATGAGAATGAGAGATGTAGAATGTTTCCCGCTACTCTCCAAGGGAGAATTTGGAGCTGGTATGAATTTCTACCAGCTAAATCTATTCATTCATGGAAACAATCCTGAAACTCTCGTTATAGAAGATACAATGAAAGAAGAATTAAAGATTCTGGATCCAGCAATTGAATGTGCTAATGATGATTCTATTATTGATGTTACATTATCTTCTTCTCATGATCATTCAGGTCCCCTCATTCAAAATTCATTATTAGATCATATTTTTACTAATTATGTTTCTCTTGAAACAATTAATGAAAGTTCTTTTATCAATAGAGAAGCATTTCATTTTCTATGTTCTCAAACCTATTTATCTTTGTATCCAGATATTTTTTCTGATCAAATATTATATTGGTATGTTAATAATTTTGAAGCTGATACTACGTTTTGGTCATATTTTGATAGGATACAAAGTAAATCTTTTAAGAATCAGGGACATATATTTCTGTTCAATTCGGTTTATCTCTGAATCACCATGAAGAGGACGATAATATTCTTACTACTATTACTCATGTAATAAATGCATCTTCATCTATTTCTTCTCATGTCATTAAGGATTATGATTCAATCTGCAATATGGAAAGGGATACAATATTTTCTCATGTTGTATTAGATATTGTTCTATTTTATTGCAACATGATGACCACATCTGGACCTAAGGTCATTAATTCTAAGCTTAAAATTGAAGGACAAAATGAGGTAATTGATTTTAAGGTAATACCAAATTGTCATTTTGTTTCTTCCCGATTTATTAATGATGATATTGTTTTAAAGAATTCATGTTTCAGTGAATCCCTTTTGCAATTATTTAATCATATTATTGATGAGATTCATTTTAGTTATGATCCTAATGAGATATTAGTTTTTTCCTTGAATGCATTACAAATATAATGTCACTTCCAACATAATTTTTACGATTCAATTTTTTATCAGTTGGAAGAATCATTTATCAAAAAGTTTCCATGTCATATTTCATTTTTTGTGCATAAGACAATTGTTGATTTGATTTTTCCTATGTTTCCATTTGAAGCATGCATTGAGATTTCAAATATTAATACATAACTTGTTTTCTTTTGAAGGTTTCAAGTTACATGACTGGTTGCATTGGAAATTTGATTATACCTAGCTTTTTAGAGTAGTGTATGAATAGGTGTAGAATAGGATAGTTTTTATCATTGCTTTATTTTTATTTTTATTAGATCACTTTTTGCTTCATTTTTTTTAATTAATTGATTTGGATTGGATTTCTTAGTTTGATAATAATTTGCATTGGGGCGAAAGGTTGAAATTTTAATCATCGAAAATCGATTCCAATTATTCTACAATTCCTTATTTTGAATCATGTTTTATTTTCTAAAAGGGATTCTCAATCCTTAGTTGATAATACTTTGGGGCTACTTTCAGTCATTCCAAGGCTGCATATTTTGTTGGAGTCTTGTATGTGAAGATATATTTTCAAGCTGATTTTATAAGAAGAAGCTATCCCTTTATCCATGGTGGAACACTTTCCAAGTCTCTCCTTCATACATAAACTTAGTTGCTTTGATTATATTTCTCCTTTTAACTATCACAAATCAATATGCAAAGCTATTCTTTTAAATTAGATTATGCAATTATGTTCTAGTTGGATCCTTCTTTACAAGAAAATGAGTGGGATTGCATTGTTATCATCTCAAACCTCTTAACGCCATCCCATTATCTTAAGAAGTATAGTGGCTTTCCCATCCATTAAGTAATCTCTTATGAGATTAACATTGAACGTAGCCCAATCCTTTTCTTTAACATCTCTAGGAATAAGTTGGGAAACATGAGGCCTTATTACAAGCCGACCTATTCATGATGATACCTTCTTATGGAATGACTTTATTAATATCTGGTCATCAGGATAGGGTACTGTCTTGTAGCCACTAAAATGGTTGCAAGACGTGGGGTCTCATCATGAGCCAACCCGCTCATTATCTGTAAGTTGGTGTGAATGACACTATCACCTAGTTGGGGCAGTGGTTTCCAGAATCTTTCTAGGAATGAAAATCCTTAACAAGGATTGATAAGCTTCACATATTTAACTAATGGACGGGATAAAAGATACTTATTAGGTTAAAAGGTAACCTTGTCGAGGCTACAGACACCTACCGGCAGCAGGGCCATGCCTGTGATATTAGAGGTAAACCATTAAGATAATATTTTCTAGTCATCACGAATTGTTTGTTTAGAATGAGTTTCAATGAAGAACATATTTGTTGAAAATATAATCAATCAATGCTTGTATTTATATTTTCAGTGATACTTAGAAAGGAATTTTTTTATTTTTAAATATCAATTGCAACTAGGTAAATATTTAAAAGGTTGACTTGTTAATATGGTATACATGTTTTAGGGGAAGTTCTCTTCTTGGTGAAAGACTCATCTTTCACTCCTTTATACGCATACAAATACTATCTTTCTTATTCAGAGATGACTGCTTCATCCCAGCGTGTCACCATTTGTTGTAGGCACAACATATCCCTTGTTTTCAATAAAACATGAGAACCCCAATTTTAGATGTAAGGTAAGTTTTCTGAATTTCTTAACTCGTTTTGGGGTCCCCAAAATGTGTATCATAGTCTCTGTGATTTTAGTTAGCCAAATTATTCATATCTATGCATTTTTTGCGTGTTTTTAGTGAGTTGCGGAAAAGACTATTTTTCCCAAAATGTGTCCTTCCTGCAGCTCGCATCTCGTAACCCGCAATGCGGATTGCAGTATCTTAAAGTTTATTATTTGCGAGTTTTTCATCCTGCATCCCGCAATGCAGGATGTAAAAACATTTTTATGAGTTAGTCGGTCTACCCGTAACCCGCAACCCGCAAGTTGCAGATTGCGGATTACGGGAAGTATTTGATTTATAATTGTTTTTTGTGTTTCCGCAACCCGCAACCCGCAATTGTGGATTGCAGATTGCAGAAAGGGTGTGTATATTTGTGAAATAAACACCCGCAACTCTTCTCTCGCATTCTAGATCTTTGGTATCATTTGGGTTGTTTCCTTTCTTACTAATCTCTAGCTTATATTTTCTCTTTTATTCATTTGATTTGGTTCTATGATCTTGGTGGTTAGCTTACCATGTTATCTTTCACATTCCCCACCTAAGCTTGGTATTCACCGCACAAACTGATCATTCGAAATAATGGTTGGTTATTACCTTCACTCTGGTATTTGTATTGATTTTATCATTTCTTCTCTCATGCTTTTTTTGTATTGCATTGGTTCAATATTTGGCCTTGATCGAGTTTTATTTTCCCGTTTGCATGCCTAGAATTGTAATGTAAATATTTAAATAATATTGGTCTTTGGGTTATTTGCTTATATAAGTTTAATGTTTGTAATATTTGGTTTAATCTTATTGAAATCTTTTAAATATTCATGGCTATGTTTTGAATTTCATTAACTTAACTTGTGTATTTCATTAAATCCATATATTAATTTTATACACAATTAGATGTTATGAAAATTAAAAGAACACATGTTTTACTTTGTTTGAATCCTAAATTCCCTAATTTCAACGAGATTTGGTTTTATCATTATTCAGAAATTTGTGGACTAAAATTAAACATTCATGAATGTGAAATTAGTTTGATCATGGTTAAGTCTTAGTTTCCATAAGCTAATTTGAATTATTATTATTCTTTTCTAGGTTTTCTATTCTTGGAAAATGATTATGTTAGAAACCTATTTGTGGAATTCATTGACTCTCCTATTTTATAGGAGTGATTCTTTTCCTATATACATAACTTGTTTCCAACGTATATTTTCTTAATAATTGAATTGTAAATGGTTTTTATTTTTCTAGGTTTAGGGTTTTTCAGATATTGGATTTTCTTCGTAAATAATTTCTAGATTTTTATTTCTTCATTTCGTTTGAAAATAAAATAAAATAAAATTTGCAAATTTTCAAGCTTCCCAAGTATTTTTATCCATTTTTGCAGATGCATGACCTTTGAATTTAATTCTTAAAATTTTAAATGTTCCCACAACATTCCCGCAACTCACAACCTGCAAATTGCGGAATGCGGGATGCGGGATGCGGGAATCACTTTTTTACATTTTCATTTCCACATCTTTTTGGACCCTAAGTTTATCTTAGGTTATCATTTAGTTTGATTTCCGGTCCGTAAATTTTGGTAGTTTTATTTTTCACTTAGGGTTTTAATTTGGTTTTGGGTTTTTCCTAATTTTTTTAAAATGATTGTTTTAAACAATTTCGAATTTTCCTCCCTACATGTGATTTTCGATTTTGTTGGGAATATTAGTTTTGGATCTTATTTTTTTTGTTTAGTTTTATTTATTTGGAAAATAATTAACACAGAATAATAGATTTGATAGTTAAAATCAATGGCCACAATTCACTCTGCAGTAAAATCAATGGTTACTGAGCCTTAAATTCCAAGAGAATAATATTAAGTTGATTTTCTATTTGTATCAAAACATTTATAAAAAAAGGGATTGTTGAATGATGATATCGATGGCCGGAAAAAGAGAATTTTCCATTATTAAAAAAATTATATTACATTCTACCTTGGTTAATGAACACTAATTGATGTAATTTTTTGCAGGTTTGCAAGGATTCTAAGCCATGCAGATTACCAAGAATAATATCATCAAACTATGGTTGTGCTTCCAATTTAAAGTTTGACGGTGAAAGATTTGTCTACCAGCAATGAAGATCATTTATTTTTAGCATCACAAATTGGATTGCTTGAGAAAGAAGGAAGCTTTAACATAAATTCATGGATCGTTGAGTGAAAAGATACAAGCTGATATGAAATTAATGAAGACCACATTTATTTTTAGAAGTTGAATCGCACCTAAAGAGGGAGGCGAATTTAAGGCTCCATTTTATTTCAAACCGTGAAGAATCTGATAAAACTATTGAAAAACCACTTCACAAATTGTGTCTTTTAATCCAAATCACGGGCCATTTTGGAAATATCTCAACTGATTTGGAGAAAAGCATGCCCGAACATAGGAGTATTTTGAGAAGTTGGTTGCAACCGGTTTGGATGGAAGCTTAATGAACCAGAGTTCCAGTGGTTGGCCCTTATCCTTCCATTGATTGTCTATTCAATAAAATATACCCAAATGTTTAAGAGAAAAAGAGGGCTCTCAACTGAGAGATTTCTCTTTTATAACATAAAAACTACTTCCACGAAGAACTTTTTGAAGGGGAGAGATTTGAATAGGAGACTGTATATACCTCTTTGTAATTAAAGGTGTATGTATTTTTACAGAACTTGATATTGATAAAGTATTGCTATTTTCATATCTCTTGTTGTGAGTTCCATTAAATTTGTTTAACAGAACTCATGTCTTTCCTATTTCAAAAGGATTAATGTTGTTGGTTATTCATTTGCAAATCGTTAAATGTGTTCATTTATGACTTAGATTTTTCTCTGTTACAAATTTATACATTCATAATACTCAAAAGAATTTCTTATTTTGGAAAGGTTTATCTGTCTCTGCATGTGATTGAACTGTTAATCTTTATAGCTTATAAGTTGGTTTTTCAACTAACTTGAGCATCTGCAGGTTATCTTGAATGATCTAATTCTGATTTAATGTTATTTAATTTTTATTAAACAATTGTAATCTCAGTAAGTACAATTTCATCTTATTTACATTTTTGTCAATATGATGAATTTCTTGTTCTTCACACAGCTCAAGACAACCTGTGATCCATTCAACACCTATTCAAAGTGGTTTAGACTTAGATTAGGTTCTTCTTCCTAGTTAGGTTTTAGTTTTCTTTTTATTTACTAAACTCTTTGTTTTCCATTCTGGAAAACAGATCCCATTGTGGATCAAATCCATCCATAAGCCAGCGGAGGCTACAAAAGTATCCGTGGGGGATTACCATACCAAACAGCTCAAGGATAGAACAATACCTACGTGGGATTGTTTGAAGCCTTTGGCTTGGTTTTCTCTGTGTGTTGTAAGACTTAAACACCCTTATGAGCCACATACTCAGTTGTGGCTTCAACAAATGGCGCTAGAAGGAGGGCCGACTAGCAAGTAAGCCCTTTCAGTTGTTTTTCTTTTACTTCATTTATTTTAAAAAAATGGCTCATATTACTGTTCTAGATCATGCTTTAAGTTTTCCTAGGTCTGCTGAAGTATTCCTAGAGGGACAACTAATTTCTTGCAACGATTGAGCTTCAACGAAGAAGGTAATATCTCTACATCTCAACAAATTTATGAATTTAATTATTTTTGTGATTTTATAAATGTATCTAATGAGAATGAGAGATGCAGAATGTTTACCGCTACTTTCGAAGGGAGAATTTGGAGTTGGTATGAATTTCTACCAGCTAAATCTATTCATTCATGGAAATAATTCACAGAGTTATTTCTTAGTGCTCATGAGAATTATAGTTACAAAAAAAATTGTTTTGAATTAGAAAATCTTCGTAGATACAAAGATGAATCTCTTGATGATTTATTTTTCAGATTCATGATAATATGTTACAGATTTCATGAGAGACACCAACTTTCTGAAAAGGACATAATTTCTTGGTTGTCCCATCTTAATTATTTTCTGATGCACTTTATTTAGAAAATAATGAAAAAATTGAAATTAATGACCTGCATATTGATAATTTCGATTCATCAGTCAAGATTGATTTAAAATCTAATCCTGTTAATTCCAATTAAGATAATGAAATTGTTGTACATGCATAGGAATTAGGATTTTATGATACACAGTTTCATGAACAAAAGAATAAGGATTGCAATTCAACTCTTATATTAAGTAACGATACTGAAACTCTTGTTATAGAAGATACAATGGAAGAAGAATTAAAGATTCTGGATCCAACAATTGAATGTGCTAATGATGATTCTATTATTGATGTTACATTATCTTCTTCTCATGATCATTCAGGTCCCCTCATTAAAAATTCATTATTAGGTCATATTTTTACTAATTATGTTTCTCTTGAAACAATTAATGAAATTTATTTTATCAATAGAGAAGCATTTAATTTTCCACGTTCTCAAACCTATTTAACTTTGTATCTAGATATTTTTTCTGATCAAATATTACATTTGTATGTTAATAATTTTCAAGCTGATACTACGTTTTGGTCATATTTTGATAGGATACAAAGTAAATCTTTTAAGAATCAGGGACATATTTCTGTTCAATTCGGTTTATCTCTGAATCACCATGAAGAGGATGATAATATTCTTACTACTATTACTCATGTAAGAAATGCATCTTCATCTATTTCTTCTCATGTCATTAAGGATTATGATTCAATATGCAATATGGAAAGGGATACAATATTTTTTGATGTTGTATTAGATATTGTTTTATTTTATTGCAACATGATGACCACATATGGATCTAATGTCATTAATTCTAAGCTTCAAATTGAAGGACAAAATGAGATCATTAATTTTAAGATAATACCAAATTGTCATTTTCTTTCTTCCCAATTTATTAACAATTATATTGTTTTAAAGAATTCATGTTTCAGTGAATCCCTTTCGCAATTATTTAATCAGATTATTGATGAGATTCATTTTAGTTATGATCCTAATGAGATATCAGTTTTTTCCTTGAATGCATTACAAATATCATGTTACTTCGAACATAATTTTTACGATTTGATTTTTTATTGGTTGGAAGAATCATTTATCAAAAAGTTTCCATGACATATTTCATTTTTTGTACATAAGACAATTGTTGATTTGATTTTTCCTATGTTTCCATTTGAAACATTGAGATTTCGAATATTAATACATAACTTGTTTTCTTTTGAAGGTTTCAAGTTACATGACTAGTTGCATTGGAAATTTAACTATACCTAGCTTTTTAGAGTAGTGTATGAATAGGTGTAGAATAGGATAGTTTTTATCATTGCTTTAATTATGTTTTGATTAGATCACTTTTTGCTTCATTTTTTTTAATTGATTGATTTGGATTGGATTTCTTCGTTTGATAATAATTTGCATTGGGGCGAAAGGTTGGAATGTTAATCATCGAAAATCGATTCCAATTATTCTACAATTCCTTATTTTGAATCATGTTTTATTTTCTAAAAGGGATTCTCAATCCTTAGTTGATGATACTTTGGGGCTACTTTAAGTCATTCCAAGCATCCATATTTTGTTGGAGTCTTGTATGTGAAGATATATTTTCAAGCTGATTTTATAAGAAGAAGCTATCCCTTTATCCGTGGTGGAATACTTTCCAAGTCTCGCCTTCATACATAAACTTAGTTGCTTTGATTATATTTCTCCTTTTAACTATCACAAATCAATATGCAAAGCTATTCTTTTAAATTAGATTATGAAATTATGTTCTAATTGGCTCCTTCTTTATGAGCAAATGAGTGGGGCTTGCATTGTTATCATCTCAAATCTCTTAACTCCATCCCACTCTCTTAAGAAGTATAGTGGCTTCCCCATCCATTAAGTAATCTCTTATGAGATTAATATTGAACATAGCCCAATCCTTTTCTTTAACATCTCTAGGAGTAAGTTGGGAAATAGGAGGTCTTATTACAAGCCGAACTGTTCATGATCCTACCTTCTTATGGAATGACTTTATTAATATCTAGTCATCAGGCCAGGGTACTGGCTTGTAACTACTAAAATGGTTGCAAGACAGGGGGTCTCATCACGAGCCAACCCGCTCATTATCTGTAAGTTGGTGTGAATGACACTATCACCTAGTTGGGGTAGTGGTTTCCAGCATCTTTCTAGGAATGCAAATCTTTAACAAGGATTGATAAGCTTTGCATATTTAACTAATGGATGGGATCAAAGATACCTATTGGGTTAAAAGGTAACCTTGTCGAGGCTAGAGACACCTGCCGACAACAGGGCCATGCCTATGGTATTAGAGGTAAAACATTAAGATAATATATTATAGTCATCATGAATTGTTTCTTTAGAGTGAGTTTCAATGAAGAACATATTTTGTTGAAAATTTAATCAATCAATGCTTGTCTTTATATTTTTAGTGATAGTTAGAAAGGAAATTTTTTGTTTTTTTTAAATATCAATCGCAGCTGGGTAAACATTTAAAAGGTTGACTTGTTAATGTGGTATACATGTTTTAGGGGAAGTTCTATTCTTGGTAAAAGTCTCATCTTTCACTCCTTTATACACATACAAATACTATCTTTCGTATTCAGACATAACTGCTTCGTCCCAGCGTGTCGCCATTTGTTGTAGGCACAACATATCCCATGTTTTCAATAAAACATAAGAACCCCATTTTTTTCATGTAAGGCAAGTTTTCTGAATTTCTTAAGTCGTTTTGGGGTCCCCAAAATGTTTATCATAGTTTCTATGATTTGAGTTAGCTAAATTCTTCATATTTATGCATTTTTTGCATGTTTTTAGTGAGTTGCGGAAAAGACTATTTTTCCCAAAATGTCTCCTTCCCGCAACCCACAATGTAGATTGTGGTATCTTAAAGTTTTTTATTTGTGAGTTTTTCATCCTGCATCCCGCAATGAAGGATGCAGAAACATTTTTATGAGTTATTCGGTCAACCCGTAACCCACAACGCGCAAGTTGCGGATTGCGTATTGCGAGAAGTATTTGGTTTATGATTGTGTTGTGTGTTTTCGCAACCCGTAACCCACAGTTACGGATTGTATATTGAGGAAAGGGTGTGTATATTTGTGAAATAAACGCCTGCAACTCTTATCTCGCATTCTAGATCTTTGGTATCATTTGGGTTGTTTCCTTTCTTACTAATCTCTAGCTTATATTTTCTCTTTTATTCATTTGATTTGGTTCTATGGTCTTGGTACTTAGCTTACCATGTTATCTTTCACATTCCCCACCTAAGCTTAGTGTTCACCGCACAAACTGATCATTCGAAACAATGGTTGGTTATTACCTTCGCTCTGGGATTTGGATTGATCTTATCATTTCTTCTCTCATGCTTTTGTGTATTCCATTGGTTCGATATTTTTCCTTGATCAAGTTTTATTTTCCCTTTTGCATGCGTAGAATTGTAATGTAAATATTTAAATAAGATTGGTCTTTGGGTTATTTGCTTATATAAGTTTAATGTTTGTAATATTTGGTTTAAGCTTATTGAAATCTTTCAAATATTCATGGTTATGTTTTGACTTTCATTAACTTAACTTGTGTATTTCATTAAATCCATATATTAATTTTATACACAATTAGATGTTATGAAAATTAAAATAACACATGTTTTAGTTTGTCTGAATCCTAAATTCCCTAATTTCAATGCGATTTGGTTTTATCATTATTCAGAAATTTTTGGATTAAAATTAAACATTCACGAATATGAAATTAGTTTGATCATGGTTAAGTCTTAGTTTCAATAAGTTAGTTTGATTTATTATTATTATTTTCTAGTTTTTCTATTCTTGGAAAATGATTATGTTAGAAACCTATTTGTGGAATTCATTGACTCTCCTATATTATAGGAGTGATTCTTTTTCTATATACCTAACTTGTTTCCAACATTTATTTTCTTAAGAATTGAATTGTAAATGCTTTTTATTTTTCTAGGTTTAGGGATTTCAGATATTGGATTTTCTTCCTAAATAATTTCTATATTTTTGCAGATGCAGGACATTTGAATTTAATTGTTAAAATTTTAAATGTTCCAACAACCCGCAACTTGCGGGATGCGGATTGCAGGAGGTAAAATTTTCATATTTTAACAAAACATTCCCACAACCCACAACCCGCAAATTGTAGAACCCAAGATGCAGGAATCACTTTTTCACATTTTCATTTCCGCATCTTTCTGGACCCTAAGTTTATCTTAGGTTTACGTTATAATTTAATTTGATTTCGGCTCCGTAAATTTTGGTAGTTTTGTTTTTCACTTAGGGTTTTAATTTGGTTTTGGGTTTTTCCTGATTTTTTTTAAATGATTGTTTTAAACAATTTCAAATTTTCCTCCCGACATGTGATTTTAGATTTTGTTGGGAATATTAATTTTGGATCTTCTTGTTTTTGTTTAGTTTTATTTATTTGGAAAATAATTAACACCAAATAATAGATTTGATTGTTAAAATGAATGGCCACAATTCATTCTTCAATGAAATCAATGGTTACTGAGCCAGAGAATAATCTCAAGCTGATTTTCTATTTGTATCAAAACATTTAAAAAAAAGAGATTGTTGAATGATGATACCCATTGTCGGGAAAAAGAGAATTTTCCATTATTAAAAAAATTATATTACATTCTACCTTGGTTAATGAACACTAATTGATATAATTTTTCGCAGGTTTGCAGGGATTCTAAGCCGTGCAGATTACCAAGGATAATATAATCAAACTATGCTTGTGCTACCAATTTGAAGTTTGACAATGAAAGATTTGTCTGCCAACAATGGACATCATTTATTTTTAGCATCACAAATTGGATTCCTCGAGAAAGAAGGAATCTGTAACAGAAATTCATGGATCGTTGAGAGAAAAGATACAAGTTGATATGAAATTAATGAAGACCACTTTTATTTTTAGAAGTTGAATCGCACCTAAAGAGGGAGGCAAATTTCAGGGTCCATTTTCTTTCAAACCGTGAAGAATCTAATAACACCGTTGAAACCCCACTTCACAAATTATGTCTTTTACTCCTAACCGCGGGCCATTTTAGAAATATCTCAACCGATTTGGAGAAAAGCATGCCTGAATAGAGGAGTATTTTTAGAAGTTGGTTGCGGCTGATTTGGATGGAAGCTAAATGAACCAGACTTCTGGTGGTTGGACCTTATCCTTCCAATGATTGTCTATTCTATAAAATATACCCAAATGTTTAAGAGAGGAAAGGGGCTCTTAGATAAGATATTTCTCTTTCAGAACTGAAAAGATGCGATCACAAAGAACTTTTGGAAGGGTAGAGATTTAAATAGGAGACTGTAGATACCTGTTTGTAATTAAAGGTTTATGTATTTTTACAGAACTTGATATTGATAAAGTATTGATATTTTCATATCTCTTGTTGTGAGTTCCATTAAATTTATTTAACAGGCCTCATGTCTTTCTTGTTTCAAGTGGATTAATGTTGTTGGTTATTCATTTGCAAATCATTAAATGTGTTCATTTATGACTTAGATTTTTCTCTGTTACAAATTTATACATTGATAATACTCAAAAGAATTTCTTCTTTTGGAAAGTTTTATCTGTATCTGCATGTGATTGAACCGTTAATATTTATAGCTTATAAGTCACGGTTTTTTAACTAACTTGAGCACCTGCAAGTTATCTTGAATGATATAGTTCTGATTTACTGTTATTTAATTTTTATTAAACAATTGTAATCTCAATAAGTAAAGTTTCATCTTATTTACATTTTTTTCAATGTGATGAATTTCTTGTTCTTCACACGGCTCAAGAAAACCTGTGATCCATTCAACACCTATTCAAAGTGGTTTAGATTTAGATTAGGTTCTTCTTCCTAGTTAGGTTTTATTTTTCCTTTTATTTTCTTAACTCTTTGTTTTCCATTCTAGAAAAAAGATCCCATTGTGGATCAAATCCATCCATAAGCAAGTGGAGGCTACAAAAGTATCCGTGGGGGATTACCAATTCAAACAGCTCGAGGATAGAACAATACCTGCATGGGATTGTTTGAAGCCTTTGGCTTCATTTTCTCCGTGTGTTGTAATCCTTAAACACCCTTATCAGCCACATACTCAGTTGGGGCTTCAACAAATGGCACTAGAAGGAGGGCCGAACGGCAAGTAATCCCTTTGAGATGTTTTTTTTAACTTCATTTATTTTAAAAAATTGCTCATATCATTGTTCTAGATCATGCTTTCAGTTTTCCTAGGTATGCTGAAGTATTCCTAGAGGGACAGCTAATTTCTTGCAATGATTGAGCTTCAAGGGAGAAGGTAAGATCTATGCATCTCAACAACTTTATGAATTTAATGATTTTTGTGATTTTATAAATATATCTGATGAGAATGAGAGATGCAAAATGTTTACCACTACTTTCGAAGGGATAATTTGGAGTTGGTATGAATTTATACCAGCTAAATCTATTCATTCATGGAAACAATTCACAGAGTTATTTCTTAGTGCTCATGAGAATTATAGTTACAAAAAACTTGGTTTTGAATTAGAAAATATTCGTAGATACAAAGATGAATCTCTTGATGATGTATTTTTCAGATTCATGATAATATGTTGTAGATTTCATGAGAGACACCAGCTTTCTAAAAAGAACATAATTTATTGGTTGTCCCATCTTAATTCTTTTCTGACGCACTTGATTTACAAAATAATGATAAATTTGAAATTAATGACATGCATATTGATAATTTCGATTCATCAGTGAAGATTGATTTAAAATCTTATCCTGTTAATTCAAATCAAGATAATGAAATTGTTGTACATGCATAAGAATTAGGATTTTGTGATACACAGTTTCATGAACAAAAGAATAAGGATTGCAATTCAACTCTTATATTAAGTAACGATACTGAAACTCTTGTTATAGAAGATACAATGGAAGAAGAATTAAAGATTATGGATCCAGCAATTGAATGTGCTAATGATGATTCTATTATTGATGTTACATTATCTTCTTCTCATGATCATTCAGGTCTCCTCATTCAAAATTCATTATTAGATCATATTTTTACTAATTATGTTTCTCTTGAAACAATTAATGAAAGTTATTTTATCAATAGAAAAGCATTTAATTTTCTACGTTCTCAAACCTATTTATCTTTGTATCTAGATACATTTTTTGATCAAATATTACATTTGTATGTTAATAATTTTCAAGATGATACTAAGTTTTGGTCAGATTTTGATAGGATACAAAGTAAATATTTTAAGAATCAGGGACATATTTATGTTCAATTCAGTTTATCTCTAAATCACCATGAAGAGGACGATAATATTCTTACTAGTATTACTCATGTAAGAAATGCATCTTCATCTATTTCTTCTCATGTCATTAAGGATTATGATTCAATCTGCAATATGAAAAGGGATAAAATATTTTCTCATGTTGTATTAGATATTGTTCTATTTTATTGCAACATGATGACCACATATGGATCTAATGTCATTAATTCTAAGCTTCAAATTGAAGGACAAAATGAGGTAATTGATTTTAAGGTAATACGAAATTGTCATTTTGTTTCTTCCCAATTTATTAATGATGATATTTTTTTAAAGAATTCATGTTTCAGTGAATCCCTTTCGCAATTATTTAATCATATGATTGATGAGATTCATTTTAGTTATGATCCTAATGAGATATCAGTTTTTTCCATGAATGCATTACAAATATCATGTCACTTCCAACATAATTTTTACGATCCGATTTTTTATTGGTTGGAAGAATCATTTATCAAAAGGTTTCCATGTCATATTTCATTCTTTGTACATAAGACAATTGTTGATTTGATTTTTCCTATGTTTCCATTTGAAGCATTGAGATTTCGAATATTAATACATAACTTGTTTTCTTTTGAAGGTTTCAAGTTACATGATTGGTTGCATTGGAAATTTGATTATACCTAGCTTTTTAGAGTAGTGTATGAATAGGTGTACAATAGGATAGTTTTTATCATTGGTTTAATTTTGTTTTGATTAGATCACTTTTTGCTTCATTTTTTTTAATTGATTGATTTGGATTGGATTTCTTAGTTTGATAATAATTTGCATTGGGGCGAAAGGTTGAAATGTTAATCATTGAAAATTGATTCCAATTATTCTACAAATCCTTATTTTGAATCATGTTTTATTTTCTAAAAGCGATTCTCAATCCTTAGTTGATGATACTTTGGGGCTACTTTAAGTCATTCCAAGCCTGCATCTTTTGTTGGAGTCTTTCATGTGAAGAGATATTTTCAAGCTGATTTTATAAGAAGAAGCTATCCCTTTATCCGTGGTGGAACACTTTCCAATTCTCACCTTTATACATAAAATTAGTTGCTTTGATTATATTTCTCCTTTTAACTATCACAAATCAATATGCAAAGCTATTCTTTTAAATTAGATTGTGCAATTATGTTCTAATTGGATCCTTCTTTATGAGCAAATGAGTGGGGCTTGTATTGTTATCATCTCAAACCTATTAACGCCATCCCACTCTCTTAAGAAGTATAGTGGCTTTCCCATCCATTAAGTAAGGCTCTTATGAGATTAACATTGAACGTAATCCAATCCTTTTCTTTAACATCTCTAGGAGTAAGTTGGGAAACGGGAGGTCTTATTACAAGCCGACATGTTCATGATCATACCTTCTTATGGAATGACTTTATTAATATCTGGTCATCAGGCCAGGGTACTGGCTTATAGCTTCTAAAATGGTTGCAATACGGGGGGTCTCATCACGAGCCAGCCCGCTCATTATCTCTAAGTTGGTGTGAATGACACTATCACCTAGTTGGGGTAGTGATTTCCAAGTTTTTTCTAGATGAGCCCGGATTGGTTGGATCAGCAAGTGATAAAGAAGATGCAGCCATAATATGGGAGGATAAGTAATGCATAGAGTTGATTCAAAGTTCTAATCACACTTTAATTCTAGCCACATCAAGTGGGGATGAAAATTGGGAGGAGGAAGTTTCCTTGTTGGTACCACATGAGGAGCAGGAGGCTCCCATAGGTGTTCAGGATGACTTATTGAATGGATCATTACTATTCACAACAGAAACATAGGAACATAATTCATCTTCTTGATTCAATTCATCAACACATGGATTCGATTGGAAGATACATAACAGAGATGGAGACTGAATGGTGTGCAAGCTGGGATCACATTGGTAAGAGTTTTCTTTGCACCTGTAACAGGTCCATAGATGCATATGGAATTGTTTTATCATGTGCAAGCATATAAGAAATGTGTGGCAGCCAATGGGTGCATTAGGTACACAAAATTCCAAGGATTGGATGAGTAGAGACATGTTGGAGTTGAGCACCCCCACAGGGGATCACCACCTGTTCTTTGGGAGAGAAATGATGTATATATCGGTGCTTCCTAGAACATTGAGTTACATATGGTGGAGATACTCAATATGATTTGATCCAAAATTGAGGAATTCCATGACTGGTGGAATAGATTCAAAAATGTTCAATTTGGCATGGGGAGCAATGAGATTCAAGTATGGTGTTACGATTTTAACAATCTCATTTTCATCATCTATAATGATAAAATTGTGTTTTTTTTACTGATGGGTGGAAGGAGGCAGATAAAACCATAGATCCCAAAATTCTTGAGAATGATAGAGTTCAAAAGGGGACAACAACATTTGGGGCCTTATAGAGGAGGAAGCAGGATCCGGGAATTCGACTAAGTTACCTTAACAAGGTTGGAAATTTTTCTAAAGGAAGCGGTCATCAAAGAAATGACTATGATCAGAGTGGTACAATAGAAACATGGTGGATAAATTTGTAGCACTCTGAAGTGCTTCTACTTGGGGACAAGCAAAATTGGGAGGGGAGGACTGTCATGTCCTCACATTCTGACCACCAAAAGTGTGGACCATGCTAAGCACCTAGGGGGACTAAGTGGCATTATTAATTAGCATACGGAAATTTTTCTAAGTAATTATTATTAAGGCATGTACTTGATTTTAATTATTGGCATTACTAATTATTGCACAATTCATTATGTGGAATTAATATTTCCATGTCAAGAGGGCGCAATGGGCAAACCAAATTTCCAAGGAGAAAATTAGAAACTGTATGACAAAAGCAATCAGATAGAAAAAAGGAAAACACTAAAATACAAACAAAAGAAACCAGACACAAAAGAGGCAACAATTGATCAAAGAAGGGTGCAATTTCCCTTTTTGAATTCAGTCACAAAAGCAGGAGAGCCAAGAAAAGTTGTCATAAGGAAAATTAAGAACTCTGGGTGAAGGAAAGCACAGTTTCAAAATTGGATTAAGAATGCAAGAATGGAAACATCTTTGAGGACTAAAAATTTCTAAAATTCTCAAGGAGGGCACATTCATGGTTAGGGTTAGGTTTTTAAGTGGGTGAGTTGCTCTCAGAGGTCACCTATTACTTATACCTTCTCATCAAGTCACCAAGTGATCTATTTAAAGGAAATTCAAGCTCCTTTACTCATTCTGGATAATGTATGTTGTTATATTGATTTAATCTAAGCTTAATTACTTAGATTTGTGCCTCAGTCTATTGGGAGATGCGCCCCAAGTCCTCTCTTCCTCTTCCCCATTCTTCTTCCCCCCTTATACTTTCATTGCAGGTGATAGTGAGATTATGATAAACATCTGATCTGGATTTATGCAGGAACACAACAGAATACACAAATAACCACAGAAACAAATATGCAACAAAAATAACACTTCATTTCATTAATCAATAACTGAAACTTGTTTACATACAGAATGGAAATAAACTAGCTAGAGTGCTGGTAGCTTATCTCTTAGAAGAGATGTGGCGGCTACATGCATCTGAACTTTGTGTTACAATGAGGCTCAAAGGCCTATATATTCTTGAGAAACAATGGAAACCCTACACATCCGAAAACCTAACCCTAGGAGGTGAAACGCCAGAATGTGGGCCCCATTAAGTAACTTGGTACATTAATTCCCTGGGGTCATAACTTTAGCATACTATCTTCGTTTGACGCGCATGATACATCGTTAGAAAGAAATATTTAAGGACTACATCCATAAATAATGAATATCAAGTCCAAAATGAACTCATTTTTCTCGATCATTCGATGCCGAAAAAACGTCGTTTAGGGCCTCAAAACGGCTACGGAAGTTTAGGCCCTGAAAACTTCCAAAAATAGTAAATTGTGCTACAATTAAAGAAACTAGAAAACTAAAAGAAACAATGGTGGGTTCCAAGTGGAATAGGTGGGTGGCCACCAATATCCTCCTAGATCATTCCTCCCCCATTAGGAAGCAATGGTACCCATTTCGTTGAGTTCCTCCATGAGATGAGGAAACTTTTGCTGAACTTTATCCCTGGTGAGCCACTTTCCCTAGTGAAGGAGTTGGCCTACTTTGACAACTTGATATAGCTGGATCTTCTGCTAGCAGGTGTTCTTGATCTATGTGTCCATAATTAGATCAGTTGTGTCTTGTTCCATGCAGTCAGGCTTTAAGTCTATTGGTATGAGTTGTTCTGCCACGTTTGATGTGTCTAGTAGAGGTGGAAAGTAGGGTCGAAGGCGGTCCACATTGAACACTGGGTGCAGACCAAGGAATGGTGGAATGCTGAGCTCAAAGGAATTGTCCCCAATAGCTTTGGTGATGGTGTATGGCCCATATCGGAGCAGGTGAAGCTTGCAGTGGGGTCCAGCGAGGTGCTCCTTCTACAAATGTAGCCACACTTTGTCGCCAACCTGGAAGTTGTGTTGCATCCGATGCTAATAATGTCGCTGCTTGTACTTATCATTGGACCTGTCCAATATGTCATGAACCTATTGGCGAATGTGCTAAATGCACTCAATGAAGCTATTCGCCTTGGAAACTTTAGACTAGATATGAACTGAATCATCCTCAGTAGCTGCAAATGGTATCGCTACATCAATGGGACATAGTGGCTAGAATCCCAAGCCCACCTGAAAGGGGTTGTGGTTGGTTGAGTTGTGGAGGGCCTGATTATAGTTTTGTTGTGCATAGGGGAGGCTCTCATCCCATGTGCATGTATGCTTTGTGTTGTACATGCACAAAATGTGTACGATCATCCTATTGACAACCTCTATCTGGCCATCGATCTGGGGATGGACAGCTGTGGACTTTGTGAGCTTGGTGTCTAGCATTGACCATAGGATAGACCAGAATGTACTAAGGAAAATACTGTCCCGGTCTGATATTATAGACTATTCGATCCCAAACTGTACCCACACTCGTTCAAAGAAGAGTTTAGCGGTGGCTTCTGCTGTGATATTCTTCTTGCAGGTCGCCATTATGGCCATCTTTGAGAATCTGTCAACGACCACATACACACAGTCATTGTCATGCTTAGTAGAAGGAAGGCCCGACATGTAATCCATGAATATGGATTCCCAAGGTCGACTAGGGGTAGGAAATGGAGTATAGATGCCTTGATTCTTGATGGATTGTTTTGATATGGCGCAGGAATTGCAGGATCGAATGTACTTCCCAATGTCCTATCGAAGGTTTTTACAATAGAAATACTTCTGCAGTACTACCACTATTTTCTCGACCCTGAAATACCCAGCGACCCGACTATAGTGTGCTCCCCAAATCATCTTGGCACGCTCGCTTGAAGGAACACAAATGTGTCCCATGTGACATAGTAGTACATCCTGGAGGTGAAATTTTGGAACTTGGTTTCCCTCCAAGAGTGTCTGGTATGTGTGGCTGAATTCTAAATCGCTCTTGTAGAGAAGCGGCCAATCAGAAGTCGCGTTCCCACAAGAATTGAGCATGGTGGTTATCGTCGTTCGAGGAAGTCTACAACATTATTGGTGCTTCCCTTCTTGTACTTGATGTTCAAATGAAACTGTTGTAGATATGTGGACCACTTATGATGGTGATCATTCTGTAACTTCCCTTGTGTCTATATGAATTGCAGGGGTCGATGGTCTGTGTGGATGATCGTTTCCTTCCCCAAAATGTAATGCTTCCATTGTCCACAATCACGTACAATGGAATACATCTCTTTGTCATAAGTGGGATATTTGTGGACTGTGTCAGATAGTGTCTCACTGTGATATGCCACTGGATTCCCTTGTTGAGTAAGGATTTCCCCAATAGCATAGTTGAAGGCATCTGTCTCGATCTTAAACGGTTCTTGCAAGTATGGTAATGTGATCACCAGGGCACAGCAGAGGTGATGTTTCAATTATGCAAACGACTTTTGCTGAGTTTTCAACCAAAATAATTTTGTTTTTGCTCCTCCCTTGGTGACTTGACTCAAGGGCCAAGTGATATGAGAGAATCGCAACACAAACCTGCAGTAGAAATTAGCAAGGCTGAGAAAGTTGCGAAGCTCTGTTAGAGTAGTTGGGGATGGCCAATCCCGAATGACTTGGATCTTGGTTGGATCCACATGTACCCCACACTCATCAATAATTTATCCTAGATACTGAACCTCGGTCATGAAAAAAGTGCACTTGTCCAAATTGGCACACAACTTGTGTTGCCGTATTGTTTGGAGGACCTGTCGGATGTGGTGGAGGTGCTCTTCCCAAGTCTGGCTGAAGATCAGGATGTCATCCAAGTATAATACTACAAATGAGTTGGTGAATGGCCACAAGATGCCATCCATCAGTATCATGAAGGTTGTAGGAGCATTTGTTTATCCCGAAAGGCATGAACAACCATTCGAAAAGGCCCTCCTTAGATTTGAAGGCAGTCTTCCACACATCGGTCAGTTCGATCAGTACCTGGTGATATCCAGACTTTAAGTCGATCTTGCTAAAATAATTTTCCCCTTTAAGCTAGTCTAGGAGGTCATCAATTCATGGGATCAGGTACCTATTTCAGACAGTGATCTTGTTCAGCACCTGATAGTCAATACAGAGTCTACAAGTCCCATCCTTCTTTTGTACCAACACGATCAGGCTCCCACAGGGCGATGAACTTGGCCGGATGTGACCCTTTTGCAACAACTCCTGAATTTGCCTCTTGATTTCATCATTCTCCAGAACATGGCATCGATAGATCGGTCCTTTGGGAAGCAGCGCACCTGGGGTCAGATCAATGGGGTGCTTAACCTAACAATGGAGAGGCACCCCGGTGGGTGTATGTTCCAGTACTCCTCCACGACCTTGTCCATTTTTTGTTGTTGTACGGAGGGGCCCTGTCTAGAGTTCGTGGCCATGATATTCTTCTTGCCCTGAGGGCAGATCATCAAGAAAACAAACTTCCCATTTTTTGAAATGAGCTTACTGCATTGTTTTGCAGTAACCAAAGAGATAGCGGTAGGAGGTGGTACCTCTGGTATCCTGTACAAATTATTTCCCAACGTAATAATAACAGCGTGAGGTCAGAACTCATACACAACATGTCACTTCCATAAGTATGGTTGACCTAATAATACATCACAAACATCAATAGGAGCAATGTCACATAATAGCTCATCGGTGAAGGGCTTGATGCTGTAGGGAAGGTGACACTGCTAGCTAACGCGGAGATCCCGTCCTTGGTGAAGCCACCCGATGGTGTACACTGTGGTCAACAAACCCAACCGTTTCATGACCTCTACTAAAATTAGGTTCTTTTGGCTCCCACTGTCGACAATGAACTATAGTGGGGAACCCTTTATCCACATCTGGGAGTGGAAAAGATGCTCCTCCTCCTCTGAATCTTCTAATTCTTCCTTTTGGATCTTCATGTTAGCAACGGTGGCATTGGTCTCTACATCGATAATCTTCTTCGCTTTGTCATTCTCCTTCTTAGGTTCTAATTCAGTGTCAGAATAGGCATCTGATTCAGAAGCCTTTATCTCAGCCACCAGTGAGTGCTTGGCCCAACACTCACTTGTGTTGTGAATGGGGCTCTTGTGGAACTCGCACCACTTTCCCGCTTCCTTCTTTGGCTTTGCAATGTTGCTCTTTGCTTGAGGCTTTGGAAAGTTTTCTTCATTCGCCATGCCTTGGCTATGTCCTTGGTTCTACGGTTTGGGGGCACCTTTCTCTTTCTTCTGATTCGCAGATCCAAAGTCTTGCTTTTTCTATTTGAATTTTTGATCAATTTTGGCAGCATATCGGTATGCTATACCAAGCGAGGAAATGTCAAGGAACTCCATTTCCTCCTAAATGTATCTGTGCAGAAAACTGTGGTACTTCAGCACTAAATGTTTATCTGAATCTTTGATACCCAACTTGGTGCGTAGGGTATGGAACAGATTCGTCAGCTCATGCACATCTTGATCTCTTTGCTGCCGCAGCGTAGTCCATTGTATGTACTTGTCCTCATATCTCCCAATCGGATAATATTGTCCCTTTATGGCATCTCAAAAAGAATTCCAACTGGGTACGGATGAGAACAGAGAGGTTTCCTCCTCATCCTTTCTCTCACAGTAGGTTTCCCACCAGTCCTTGACATGGGGGGTGACTTTGAGTAGAGAAAAAGTAATCTTTTCTTGTTCAGAAAAGTCATGAACTGAGAAATATCCTTCTAATAGATTCAACCATCTATCTACGGAGTCTGCATCTATTCATCCATCAAATATGGGAATTTCAAAGTTTACTTGTACCTTAAAAGGGGTTGCGCCTCCAGAGTGGCTTCTAGATGTAGATGTGCCGCCAGTGGGAATTCGTTGAAGGATCTAGGTGAATTTATCCATCATCGTGTTCCTTTGTTTTTCAAGGGCCTCCTTGAGCAACATTTTGATAGGATATTCTGCGTGCTTATATTTCTTTTCATCCGCCATGGGTGGATGTCAGGATTTGTGAGGCTGATCTTTCAAAGGTCCAACCAGATTGAGCCCTAACTCTTTATACCCCACCCTCGTTGGGGACATGCAAAGAAGGATCAAGAAAGAGAAGATTGCTCTGATACCACTGATTCGGATTTATGTAGGAATGCAACAGAATACACAAATAACCCATTANTTTTTCAGGTATTTCTTGTTTTTGGGGTAGCGGGGTCCATCAAAAGTATGCAGTGTGGGTACTCGTTGGATGCGGAATCAAATTCCGCATCCAACGATCTCTCGCGATCGAAATTTGAGTAAAAACACAATGAGATATGTCGAAAATACGAACAAAAAAAGTAGTTTTTTTAATGACAAATATGTCAATTCAACCATTATGGTTGACTTATTTTATTGAAATTCTATTGGTTCTTGAATTCCAAGTCACAAAACTTATTTTGGCACGTTTTCTTATAAGGCCCATTTTAGACCCCAAATTTCCTCTAATGCACAGAAACAAATATGTAGCAGAAATAACACTTCATTTCATTAATCAATAACTGAAACTTGTTTACATATAGAATGGAAATAAACAAGCTAGAGTGTTGGTAGCTTATCTTTGAGAAGAGATGTGGCGGTTACATGCCTCTGAACTCTGTGTTACAATGAGGCTCAAAGGCCTATATATTATTTAGAAACAATGGAAACCCTACACATCCAAAAACCTAACCCTAGGAGGTGAAACACCATAATGTGGGCCCCATTGGGTAACTTGGTACATCAATTTCCCGAGGTCGTAACTTTAGCACACTATCTCTGTTTGACGCGCATGATACATCGTTAGAAAGATCTCTTTAAGTACTACATCCAAAGAACAAATATAATGAGCCAGAATAAACTAATATTTTCCTGACCATTTAATGCTGAAAAAACGTCGTTTAGCACCTCAAAACGGCTCCGAAAGTTTAGGACCAAAAAACTGCCAAAAATAGTAAATTGTGCTACAATTAAGGAAACTAGAAAATTGAAAGAAACAATGGTGGGGGTCCAAGTGGAAAAGGTGGGTGGCCACCAATATCCACTTGGATCAACATCCTAAGTTTCAGATCATACATCTACAACAACTTCGCCACCCATTGAATATGAGCTCCAGTGAATCCCAACTTCACCTATGCTCCCATTCCCGGTTTGATGAGAGATTTGGGCATCTTGCCATCAGTTTTGGATCATATATGTGGAGAGATAAGTCCTCAAATATCATTTATATTATGTTCATACAAATACCATATTATCATTTCTGTAATATAGTAATCTTTCATGTTCCATAAAGCTCATATGTCTAGTTTCCATGAATGAGCCTTATTTCCCCACTAGATGGGGTTTTTATCAGTTTTTATGCAATAAGAGTAAATATATGTCATGGGAAGAGTATTAAATTATTTGAGATGTTAATAAATCATATATTAGTTTATTTTATCATTTATTAGCATGCATTTATGTAAACATATACAAAATTTATAAATTATTGCACACCCTAGCAAGTTGACTAGTTAAATCTGACTTGTCTCACCATTTTGTAATTCAGAGAGTTCTGTGCATCAAAATGAAATTATGGAAGTTGCTGGATATTTTTTACTGACCCCTATTTCCATAAAAACCCATAAATTGATATTTAGTTGGATATGTACCCTATTTGAGATGCCATCTTTGCGCAGGGTCTCCCCAAGACAAAATTGCCATTTTTTCCCAATTCGTCCCAAACAACCCCAAACCTTTATGAAACATTTCCTAAATATATGAAATCTTACTGGATAACTTATAAATGTCTGATAACATCTATGCAAATTTTCCCAAGCCTCTTGTTGAAAGGATCTGAAGGAGTCTTCCTATTTTCACGCCTGTGTGACCCAAAAGCGTGGGTGTAAGTTTCAACATAGCAGAGTCTGAAACATAAATGGTACCTGATATATATGTGTTAGTGAATATGATCTCACTATCTTGAAAGTTTCCTTGGTTTCTTCCCTCTTCCCGCTTCCCTGTCCATAAATTTCTCGACAAAATACCCTTATCTGCTTAATCCAAAAATTGTCTGACTGAGTGCAAATTTTATATCAGAATTTTACATTAGATTTGCAACACTTTGGTGTTTTGATATGTAAATCATATCAAGAAACATTACACATCATGAGTTTACAAAAGGTTAAAAAATTATTTGGCCAAAAATTCTCAAAACATACCATAGACCACAATCTCCATCCCTACACCATGGTTGCTATGGGAACCTACAAAGTGTGTAGCTCATGTTGAATAATTCAAAGAGGATCCATGATCTCCAAGAATGAATATGAGCATCATTATGAACTTTTCAGCATTCAATAGGGGTATTGATTCCTTAACCATGTTTAGTGGAGGGAAATCAAGCCTTAGTCCCAAGCACAACTTTTATTGCTTAAAGTTCATGAACAACACCTTGAAAAAACAACTATGACTTGATATATATAAGGTATTTCGTTTTTAATTTGGGTTACATGGGAATAATTATAAGTCTGTGAGTACTAAAGATGGGTCACAAGGCCCTGGATATAGTTTTGTAAGAACCCCCAAGGATTAGTCTCTAATTAAATATTTTAGGCATACAATGCCAATAAGGATGCCACAAACAACCACATATGTCCTCTAGTATGGATATGAGTTCCATTAGTGGGTTATTGGAAGTAATTATAGGTTTCACAACCTTGATCATTATTGGGGGATGAAACATAAGCCGTAGGACATAAGGTTTCATACATGGATCAAGGATCATGGAAATTACTTGAGGCACCACTTATGACCTCTCTATGGGATATTTGGCATCCAATCGACGATATATCTACCACGAAAAGTTTTGAGCACTATAGGTCATTTGTGTATCCCTTGTAATGATTGATGGAGTAAACCCATAATTTAGTGCCAAAAAGAAGCACCCAAGGTGGTTCTTGTGGTGTTAAACATGGAATGGGGAGGAATACCAATTCCTTAGTGCTTAGAATATGATTTTATAAATCCTTGATCATGCATGTGATCCAATACCACCACACAACTATTGTAAATTTATTCTTTGGACTAGACATGTCAATGGGGCGAAACATATTATTTTTGCATATAAGGTTTTGTTTCTGTTTATTTTTTAATATTTTATTGGTGTTCTCTAATAACCATGACATGAAAAGTAATGAACATATATGACCATTTGTGACATGCATATCCCCAATTCGATTTCTTTTATTATAAATATTAGGTAACATAGATATTAATATTATTTTTATTTATATAAATCGAGTATGAGTTATGTAAATATCGAGTTCTCGCTATGTTAATATCGAATGCATGATTTATAACTCTACACATGGCGCCAACACAAAATCATGGAGCGAATATAAAATTTTAATTTATGTAGGACTTTTAACAATCCTACTCACATAAGTACATGCCACCTTCTATCCTAATGTTCTTCTATGGATTAAGATTGGGAGTAAAAAATCCTCTCCTATGGAACTAACACAACCATTTCTAATGTGACTTTCTTCCTCTTTTCTCAACGTGTCTACATTTGAAGGCTCGCTATAGTGTGTCATCGTGGATGAGGAAATTGTAGGCATATATAGAACATTTTCTTAACATTACAAATATGTAACTTTTTTAGAAAAAATATTATATTTTTATATTTTTTACTATTTTCTTGTTATGTAACTTCTTAATAGAAAAAAACTATGTTGGTGTTTCAGCCATATTTTTTTCATCTCTCACCTATTTCATTAAAAAATTGTATGTTGCACTATTAGACACCTACCTATACATGCTGTTAAAAAATGCAATCCTTCATCATCATATTAAGACCTTCAAAAGTTGCACCGGCACTTGGTGAGCTGATTTCGAGGTGTCTTCACATAGATAATTATGAAAAAAATTATGCTAATTTTATTTTGGAAAAATAACATTGCACTAGTACTACTTCTTACCTACTTGTTTACAAGTTTTTTTTATATTGGTTCCGTCATTTAGACATTGAAATGCTGCACTAACAAAGACATATAATTTATAATTTGCAACAAACAAAAAAATGTCAATATGAGAAAAAAATCCTAAATGACCTTGTTATGTGAATTTTCAATAAATATAAGTTATATATCGAAATAGGTGATTTGATTTCCTACTATTAATATATAGTAAACTATTAATATTTCCTACTATTAATTATTGTTCATATGTGTGCAATGTTTCTTTTATTATATTAAGTTTGAATTATGGATAAATTACAATAATTTATATATTTAATGTTTATGATTTTTTTTTTGGCAATTTTTGCGTCGAGAGGCGCTTTACAACCCAGTATGAGGGAGATCTTGTAACGTTATGTGAAAGATCTTGTAACGTTTGTCCGTATTATGTTGTAAAGTTTGTTACTAACAAAATAATAAAAAAAAAATTTAATTATCTGCCAAAATAAATGTCGGCCACGAAAACAACCTAATATGGGGGAGATGTTGTAATGTTCCTACCTAACAAAACAATAAAAAATAAAAAAAATTGATTATTCGCAAAAAACATATCGGCCAAAAAAACAACACAATATGTGGGAGATGTTGTAATGTTCCTACCTAACAAAATAATAAAAAATAAAAAAATGGAATTATCCACAAAAAAATATTGGCCTTCTCCTTAACAACCCATGGTTTTATTGTACATGGTTCAGGAAGGCCTTGCAAATGGTTTTAAGACCATATGCAAGGCCTCCTAAACAACCCATCATTTTATTGTACATGGTTTAAGAGGGCCTTCCAAATGGTTTTAAGACCATGTACAAGGCCTCCTAAAAAACCCATGGTTTTAGGAGGGCCTTGCACATGGGTTTAAAACCATGTATGGGGGAGATGTTGTAATGTTCATTCCTAACAAAATAAAAAATAATAAAAAATATTGTATGTTGGCCATAGTTAATATTAAATATTAATAATTAAATTTATTATATGTGGATCATAAATAATATTAAATATTAATATTAAAAATATTATATGTCGACCTTAAATAAAAAGACGTGTCTTCTGGTTCGAATCAAATCAATAGCTCTTTGAATGCAATACTTAATAAAAGGTTTGCACCTTCAGAGATTTGATCCCTCTTGACGCTTGATAGAGTCTAGTATTTGGATCTATGCTGGTTTTAATTAAATTTTATATTAAATTCTATGATATTTATAATTATTAAGAAATTTACATTTACATGGATGAGTGTATTTAATTTTTGTAAATTTTAGTAAGGATTATATTTTATTATAATATTTCGCTTTATATACATTCAAGGCATGTTATAAACTATTATTTGTGCATAATATGTTTGAAAAAATTTTACGTTGTAAATTATTAACAATGTAACATAATATTCTAAATTGTCATCTCACTCCATGTATGAATTGTGTTTGTCTTTCAATATGTTGATTTATTTGTATGTTATAAATCATAGCTAGTGTGGGATATGATAATTTATTTATTTTGTATCTAGGCTTACCAAGGGAAGTTTTGATCATGGAAATCTTGGAAAGCGTAGTCTAGGTTAAGTTTAAGGTGAGATATGTTTGGGTAAGATAAGAAGGGTAGATAGATTATTCCATGAATTGAGGTTAAGGTAGTGTATTTTGTCTATGTGAGTTAGATTAGGCTAGCTTGGGCTAGATCAATAATTATGAAGGGTTGGTTAGTTTAATGTAGATAGAGCATATTAGTGTACTAGTGTGGATTAGGTTATATTTCCTAGGATAAGTTAATCTAATGTATGATAGGTAAGGGTGGTGTAGGAATGATATATGATAGGTTTATATAGACCGAGGTACTATTTATCTTAGGGTTACAGAGGATAAGATAGTTAACATGACTGAAGTATAGGTAATGTTTATTGTTAAAATTATTGTTGGTATGTGTGTGATGTTTGTACTCGGTACATTGCAATAATGTGTATATTTTGTAATAATGTGTATATTTAATGTTTATGATTTAAATGTTTTGGGAAATATTTTTACTTAAATTTTATATTTCATTTCTATGATATTTATAATTATTATGAGATTTGTATTTCCTTCCTTACTTTATATGGATGAGTGTATTTAATTTTTGTAATTTTTAGTAATGGATGAATTTTTATTATAATATTCCATATTTGTATTTCCTTCCTTACTTTATATGGATAAGTGTATTTATTTTTTGTAATTTTAAGTAATGGATGAATTGTTATTATAAAATTCCACGTCATATACATTCAAGCGATGTTATGAACTCTTGTTTGTGCATAATATGTTTGAAAGTGTTAAATTTATTAATAAATTTTATGTTGTAGATTATTTATAATGTAACTTAATATTTTAAATTGTCATCTCACTACTATGTATGAAATGTGTTTGGCTTTGAATATGTTGATTTATTTGTATGTTATAAATTATAGCCAGTGTGGGATAGGGTAATTTATCTTTTATGTGTGTTTTTCAAGGGAATTTTAAATCATGGAAGCTTTGGAAAGAGTAGTCTAGTTTGAGATCGAGGTCGGTTATGTTTGGGTTAGATACGTAGAGTAGGTATATTATTCCATGTATATAATGTTAAGGTAGTATATATTAGTCTGTATAGGTTAGCTTAGGATAGATTAACTATTGTGAAGGGTATGGTAGGTTAGGGTAGATAAAGAATGTTAGTGTAGTAGTGTGGATTAGACTATATTTGCTAGGATAAGTTAAGATAATGTATGATAGGTAAGGGGAGGTAGGAATAATATATAATAGGTTTATGTAAACCAGGGTAGTATTTAGCTCGATGTTAGGTAGGATATGCTAGTTAAAATTATTGAAGTATAGGGTACACAATGGTAGTCTAGGATAGGAAAGTACCTTAAATTAAGGGTATGATATTTTAAGATATGGGAATGGAATTTTCGCTTTATGTTTCTTAGGGGAGGCCTAGTTAGGTTAAAATACAAGAGGTTAATTTATATTAGGATAGATTAAACTAAATAGAATTTGCTAGGGTAGATTGGGTTAGATTGTTATATGTGATGGTAGGGTTATTTAGTTGTAGACTATGTTAGGATAGGTTGTTAGCTAGGGTAGGATAAGTTAATGATATGGTGTAACCTAAGTAGTCTAGGTATGATATATTAGCTTATGAATGTTAGTTTAGGATAGTAGTGGGAAACAATAGGGTTTTCATAAGGTAAGGTAAGTGAAGGCAGTGATAGGGTAGGGTAGGGTAATGCTAAGATATGTTAGTTGTAGGGAAATGTCATGGATACGGTATGGGTAGTGTTAGAATTTGCTAGTAGTAGGGTAAGATAGGTTAGGTTATGTTAGTGGTAGGGTAATTCCTTGGATAGGGTAGGGGTAGTGTTAGGATATGTTAGTGGTAGGGAAATGTCATGGATGGGGTGGGGATAATTTAGTGGTAGTGGTAAGGTAAAGCAAATTAGAATAGGGCAGGGTAGGGTAGGGTAGTGGTGGTGTAATGGTAGGGTAGTGGTAAGGATATGATAGTGTAGGATAAGGTATGATAAGGTAAGGGTAGGGTAGGGTAAGATAAGACATGGAAATGTAGCATAGTATATGGGAAAGGGAAGGGTAGTGATAGGTAAGGTGATGGTAGGATAATTACATGGTTGGGATAGGGTAGGGAAGGGTTGGGGTAGTGTAGTGGTAAGGCAATGGTAGTCATACTAGTATGGTACAGCTAAGGTAGGGTAGGGTAAGGTAGGATATGTTAGGGTAGGGCATGATAAGGTAGGGTAGGATATGGTAGGGCAGTGTAGGGGTAGCATATGGTATAATAGTATAATGTAGTGGTAGTATTTGGATGGGGAAAGGTAGATTCTAGTAGAATATGATAAGGTAGGGTACAATATGATATGGTAGGGGACTATATGGTAGGCTAAGGATAGATTAGAGTATGATAGGGTAGGGAAGTGTTAAGTTATAGTAAGGTAGTCTAGTATACGTAGTTTAAGTATGCTATAAACATGTATGAAGGTTAGGTTAGGTTAGAAGTGGGAAAGCGTAGGGTAATCTAGGGTAGTTGTGGGTTGAGGTAAGGTAGTGATGGGGTCAAGTAATTGTAGGGTAAGGTAAGGTAGTTGTATGGTAGGCTAAGGGTAAGTAGGATATGGTATGGATAGGGTAGGGTCATTAGTGGTTAAGATAATGTTAAAGGTAGTGGTAGGGTAGGGTGTTGTAATAGTAGAATAGGGGATGAGTAGGGTAGTGGTACACTAGGATATGGTAGTGAGAGACCAAAGTAGGGTAGTATAGTGTAGGATAGGGCAGTAGTAGATATAAATTAAGGTAGATTAGAGTAGTGTAGGGAAGTGTGGTGATGAAGGTGGTGGTTCGAAAGTGTAGTGGTAGGGTAGTGTGCCGATGAAGGTGGTGGTATGGTAGTGTAGTGGTAGGGTAGTAGTAGTTATAAATTAAGGTAGAGTATAGTAGGGTAGGGAAATGTGGTGATGAAGGCGGTGATAGGGTAGTGTAGTGGCAAAGAAAGGGTAGGATAATGTAATGGCTTTAAGTTAGTTGTAAAGTAGTTCCAGGGTAAGGTAGGATAAAATAGGGTAAGGCAGGGTTGTAGTAGGGGTATACTAGGATAAGATAAGGTAGGGTAGAATAATATTTTGTAGTGATATGGGAGGCTAGTGTAAGCGATAGGGTAGTAGTAGGGTGTTTTCGTGGTAGTGGTTATAGTATGGTTAAATAAAAGATATCCAAGGCTAGTGCACGATAGGTTAGGGTGTGTAGGATAAATAAGGTAGGATAGGGTTTGTTATGTTAATATAGGATAAGCTAAGGTAGTATAAGATATGGTATGTATACCAAGGTATTGTAGGATATGTTAGGTTATGGAAGTGGTAGGATATATCAAGAAAGGTTGGGTAGGTTAGGATATGTATGGTTAGTGTAAGTTGGGGTGTGTGAAGTCAGTTTATGTTAGAGAGTGTTATGTTAGTGGAGGTTAGTTTAAGGTATATTAAACAAGTTTATATATACCAAAGTATATTACATTATGCCAAGTATATTACATTGTGCCAGTCTAGTGTAGGGTATATTAGTCTTAGAAGGAGAGGCTTGATTAAGGTAGATAAATAAGTTTGTATATGTTAGTCTAGGGTCCTATAAATCCATGGTAAGGTATATAGGTTACATAAGACAGGATGGTCTATAAGACATTATATTAGACTTGGTGCACTAGAGTAGGGAAGGATAGGTTAGGCTATAGGAGTAATTGGATAGAATAGGAAATGTAGGGTAGTGGTAGGGTAGTGTTGTATAGTGCAGGGTGGTGGTAGGGAAGTTTAATGCAGTTTAGGGTATTGCATGTTATGCTAAGGTATTGGCTATTTGGATATGATAAGTTAGTGTGGGGAAGGATAGGGTAAGTTAGTCTACATGTGTTAGGTTAATGTATTATACGGTGTGTAATGACTAGTTTAAACTAGGCTAAGGTAGTATAAGAAAAGGTAGGTTAGTTTATAATATAATAGATTAGGTTAGATATGGAAAGCTAGGGTAGGGTAGTTGTAACATAGTCTAGGGTAGGGAAAATTAGTCTATGTAAGCAAAGAAAAGACATTAATATTCCATGGTAGGGTAGATTTGGCTAGGTAGCGAAGGCATATTTAGGATAAATATAGTTGTCTAGGTGTATCGAGGTAGGGTAGGATAATTTAGGAAACAATAGCGGCACGATAGATTAGGAAAGGTAAGGTTGGGTAGGGTGAGTGATGTTAGTGTATCATCCTCTGAGCTATGTTAGTGCAAGATAATATATGATAAGTTAGTCTAAGTCTAGGTAGATAGGGTAGGTTAATATAGAGGAGGGTGGTATTTTAGGCCAAGTAAGTAACGACAAGTTACGATAGTTATGGATTGGGCTATAGTAATGATAGGGTGGTTCAAGGTATATTAGGAAACACATATTAGGGTAGCATATGTTAGTGTAGGGTATAACAAGGTGGGGTAGGTGAAAATAAAATAAGTTACTCTGACATATAATAAGATAGTATAGGATATTGTAGGTAGGTTAATGGAACTTAACTATGGAATTTATAGATTAGGTTAATGCAATTTAGGCTATGGAAGTGATAAATTAGGGTAAGCTACATATGGCTAAATTGGATAGTGTAGTTTATATCTTGGTAGGTAGGAAAGGGTTGTTTAGGGTAAGGTAATGCTAGGACATGGTTTAGTAGATTAGGTTAGATATGGTAGATTAGTATAGATGGGCCATGTTATGGTTGGGGAGACATGTGTATGTATACTAGGATGTAACAATGACATGTTAATGATAGGTTAAGGTAGGTTAGGCTATGCTAGGATAAGGTACATTACACAAAAATTGTTAAGGTAGATTAAAATAAGTATGGTAGGATGCAATATGGTAGGTTAGGATAGGATATATTAGTGCACGTAAACCCATGCTAAGTTTAGTTAAGGGAAATTTAGATTAAGCTAAGTAGGATGGTATAAGATACATTAGTGTAGGGTAGGGTAGGGTAGCTTATGATAGGATATGGTTAGATTAGAATAAGAAAGGGTAAATTTATTTAAGGTATTCCAAGTTGGTTAGTCTAGCCAAGGGTAGTTTAACATTAGAGGAATTTTGGGGTCTAAAATGGGCCTCATAAGGAAAATAATAAAATAATAGTTAAAATAATAAAATAATATTGATTAATTTTGGAGTAAGAAAGAAAAAAACTACTTTTTGTGTTCGTATTTTCGACATATCTCCCTGTGTTTTTACTCAAATTTCGATCGGGAGAGCTCGTTGGATGCGGAATTTGATTCCGCATCCAACGAGTACCCACACTGCATAATTTTGACAGACCTCGTT
>LPNX010832755.1:215314-272514 GCA_001517045.1 Pseudotsuga menziesii | reverse complement strand
TTTTTTAATGACAAATATGTCAATTCAACCATTATGGTTGACTTATTTTATTGAAATTCTATTGGTTCTTGAATTCCAACTCACAAAAACTTATTTTGGATCGTTTTCTTATAAGGCCCATTTTAGACACCAAATTTCCTCTAATGAATATACTACAACAATCTAAACTGTGATATCTAGGGTTGATTAGTCTTTAAACACTAGGATTGGTTAGTGGCAGGTAACAGTTGGTGTTGGATTAGATAAGATAGGTTATTTTTGTGTCATTGGGAAGCTCGTGATGTGTAGAACATTGTCAACAAGCTAGGACCCATGATTGTAAATTTTTGACCTTAAAAAATGTCATTTATTTCCTTAAATGAGATCTACAAGGTTATAGACAGGAAATAACCAAAGTGGGACCTACGCACGTAATTAGCCCTACAAGCCAATACGTCTAGCTTTTGCACCCATAAAGTACCAAAATAAATGACATAATATAATGATCCATTTTAGATTATTTAGCTTAAAAAAATGTATAATAAGGTAGGTATGAGAGGATAGGATATGTTATAGTATTGTAAGGTAGAATAAGGTAGCCTAGGTGAGGATACATTAAGATTATGCTAGCTTAGGGTGGTCTAGGAAAGGGTAATTTAAATTTAAGTTAAATAATAACAAGGTGAGCTAGGATAGGTCAGGTAGTGTAAATTAGTATATGAACACTATGACATTTTAGTGGTAGAATAGGCTATATTTAGGGTAGGGTAGAGTAGGTTAGTTAAGGTTATGGTGTAGGCTATGGTAGGTCATGATAGGTTAAAGTGGTGTAATCAAGGTTTTCCAAAGGCAGTTTAGGCTAGGGAAGTCTAGGTAAATAGTAGGAACAAAAATTGAGGTAAAGGGTAGGGTTGGGTAGGTTAGGATAATCTTAGATAACAAAAGTTAGGCTAGGTTAGGTTCATATAAGGTAGGTCATATTAGGTTAGGTAGGATTGGTTAGGGAATAATACCATGTTGAACAGTTTAGGTCGGTGGTAACTTAGGTTAGTGGAAGGTTAGTGTAGGTTATACTACATTATTCTAAAGTAGTTTAGGCTAGGAATAGTAGGAAGGTTTAGAGACATGGTAGGATAGGTTAGGATAGGGTAACATATTGTACTCTAGGGTAGGGTGTGGTAGTTTATGATAGGTTATGACAGGTAAGGTAGTCCATGGTAGGGTAGGGTAGGGACATGGTAGGTTTATGTTAGGATATGTAGAGAAATGTATTTTAGTGTTGTCTGATTTAATATAGGGTATGAGAAATTATTATAGGATATGATAAGAAAGGATAGTGTACACTATCATAACAAATGTTAGGTTAGTGTATCCTTAAGGTTAAGATTTGGATTTAGGATTTAAGCTTTAAACCTATGATTAAGCATAGGTTTTAAAGTTTAGCTTGGGATTAGGGTTTGTGCTTAGTGATTTCAAATGAATCTTAGGGTAGCATATGTAGTCTTGGAAAGGTGTATTAGCCTCTATAATATATGCTAGGGTAGAATATATTAGGTTAGTCTAGAAGGGGGTATATGATACTTAGTCATCTGGGCTAGGGAATGATGTATTGATAAAAGGTAAGGTGGGGTACATTAAGTTACGTAGAGGAAAGGATAGGGTAGGGTAGAATATATTAGTGTGGTAGATGGATATATACAATAGGGTTAGGTTAGATGATGTAGAGTAAGTTAGGCAAGGAGAGGTAAAGAAAGGTAAATTTGAATGGGTATGCTAGGCTAGGCGAGGTAAAGAAAGGTAAATTTGAATGGGTATGCTAGGATAGCTTAGGCTATATTATATGTAATGTAGTGTAGTGAAAACTAGGTTATAAGAATAGGCTAGGGTATTTTTGGAAATGATAGGAAAGGTTAGCACAAGTTATGGTAGGGTAGGTCTAGTGACACTTAAGGTAAGGTAACATAGGGTGTGTTAGGTTCATGTAGGATACACTAGGCTAGGCTATGTGAATTAGGTTATTTTAGGGTAGGCTACATCAAACTAGGTAGGTAACACTAGGTTAGGGTATTTGTAAGCTAATATAAGGCAGGGTATTGGAGTTTGTGTAAAATGGGATAGTTTAATAGTTGATTAGAGTAAGATATATTAGGTTAAGTCATTATAATGGTTGTTGGCTGAGCCACCCTCCATTTAGATAATCTAATTAAGAGGGGGGGATCTTGCGATTTTTTTTTCCTGTTGTGTCTGTGTGTGTGTGTATAGTTCTTGTTGAATTTTTGTTATTAACCATAATGGAGATTATAACTAAGTTATAGTGTTCCAAATGGACGGATAATTTCCAGTAAATGATATTTGTGATTATGGTTTTCATAAAAGCTATTTACCTTTCCTATTTATTTGAATCTTCGATGTGGGTTTAGTTGTATGGAACAAAATATACAATTCATACGATTAAGTATCAAATAAATTTGCATATTTGTTGTCAACTCCCATGAATTCTTCTCCACATAGTTATTTATTAGATAAATTTAATCACACATGATTCCTAATATTCCCTGTTTCACCTTATAATTCTAGTTGGTTTGTTAAAAATTAGACATGGTTGCATTATATTGGAAACCATACTAACTTGCAATGCTCGACTCAAAATCCCTCTTATACATTATAAATATAGTTTAGGTGTTTTTAAGTGAAGGATATAAGGCTCGTACCTTGTAATCCTACCAATTATTCATGAAATGCAATTTTGAGTCAGATATAGATGCAATATGTTGTTGGCAAGATTTAGAAATATTGCATGTACTCTTATGTGGATCTAAGCCAATTAAAACCACGACGATAAAATGATGAAATTAAGATACATGCACTGTAACCAATGCAATAAATTGAAAGTATGTGACAAATAAAAATATGATAAATTAGTTGAAGCAATATTTGTAATGACACATTAAAACTGTGCAACTAAACATTCATCATGAAATTTTAATCCAAGTCAGCAACATGCAATATTCAATTGAAACAAAAAGAATGAAGTTTTGAAAAAATAACACTTGGAATAAAATATTTGAATTTTAAAAATATACAAGGGTGTTCACAAGTCAATTAAGATGGGGCATATTGAGGCCTCAACAAATGGTGACATACTAGGTGAAACTATGAATAGGCTACAATGCACTCTCATATTTTCAAGATAAACACTTGGAATGAAGTGTTTAGAAAATCCCTTTCAATCTAGTGAGTAGTTTTGTTCTAGTTAACTACCTAATGCAACCTAGTTGTCTATATAGTTCTAGCTACAATCTAGTTTAAGTTGAATGTCTAGTTAAACACTAGTTTCTCATACATGACTAGTTAAATATCTCATGAGGTAGTCATATGACTATGTAATCATAACTAAACATACATTACTTAGTTTCCTTCTTAAGGAGGGCATACTTGTCTAATATTGGCACAAAAGAACCTTAGCTATTAGTTTTGGGCCTATTCAAACACTAACAAGACTTTCCTGATCAACATAACTCCCTAAGGAGAACATATTTGGCATTCAAGAAAATTTGTTTAAACTTTAACTAGCTTGTATGATTGTGAAAATAATTGATCCTAGTTTGTTTGCCTATATATGTAATCCTTCATCTCATAGAGCAAACACTTCTATAGTTCATTCATTGATGTATTCTATTGAGCTCTCAGTTGATTAATGGAGACTACTTAGCTTAGATATTTACTTGAATTCTCTCTTTATTTCTATTAAATTGTATTGAAGTCTCATCTCCGATGAGCTCTCTTTTTTAGGTTATTAAGTATTATGTTACTCTAATACCTTCTTCTTCTCTTCTATGGATTGCTAATTGTATTACAACTCCATTAAGCTTTTCTAGATCCATTGATCCAAAATCTTATGAAGCATACTTTTATCATTAATGGCTTTGTATTGACTTGAATAAATGAGATATGGATATAATAAATAATACACACTGGAAATATATGAATTTATATGCAGAATAATATATATATAAACTAATAAAATATATACTACAACTTAAAGGGACTGAAAAGCAGAATATTTCAAGTAAAAAATGGAAAGCTCTCTTATACAATAGGTTTGATAATGTTCCTGAAACAAGACTTGATAAGAGCTTGGCTTCCATCAAGGAAATTTAGGGGTAACTAGAATATACATAGATCCTTTATGAATTAAGTGTCTTCTTTGCATAAAGATCATCACCCTTTCATTCGAAAGTGGTCTTTCAAATTTAGTAAAAAAACAGAGTCACCAGTTATATTGTTCCACTCCAAAAATAAGAATGTTAACAATGAACTGTCATTTGAACATGTAGACATTCCATAGTATTCTACTATATACTATATATAATAAATCTTGACAACATAGAAAAGGAGAAAATTCATGCTTCTTTCCGTTCATCTCTTAGCGACCATCACTTAGGAATAACAACAAAAGCAAAAGTCACACACCCCTAACGCTTTTCTAAAAATAGATGAATTCATTAGGTCATTGTTCTTAGTAATTCTTAACCACAAATACCATAAGTGTAAAGAATTATTAAAAAAATAGATGAATACATTAGGTCGTTGTTCTTGGTAATTCTTAACCACAAATACCATAAGTGTAAAGAATTATTAATAGAGAAAACAAAAAGTTACACATTCATGATTTCAATGACTCTTGAGAGAACTTCTTCATACCATTTTTGACAATTTAAAACATAGAAATTCAAAAGGATTTTCATAAAAAAAAAATAGTCAAAATTAATAAAAAATGTTTAAATAAATATTAAAAGAACTACTCCTTCATAACAATTTCAAAAATACAAATTCAAAAAGAATTCCATAAAAATATTGTCAAAATCTAGTGAAACCAACATCTAAATTATTTGAACATGGTAGAAATTGTGTTCGGAGATGTTGAAACCTAAAAGTATAAAAAATGTGAAAAGATCATTAAAAATATACTATTAAAATGGTTTAACATAATTTATTTTAAAAACACACACAATGCAATTGATAGCCAGGTATATGAATTATGGGCAAAGACCAATAAAAAATATAGCATTAAAAACTTTTAAAATATTATTTAATTAGAAAAAAACGATTCAACCTGAACCGAGGAATAAGGATATTGGGAAAATGCGGGGATAACACGAATTTATCGATGCAACCAAAAAAAATGAGAGGAAATCTTATTTCCGTTAGATATAGAAGAGTTATGAAACGGAACATAAATCCCGAGCAAGGCCATTGCAGAAAAAAGAGAAGAAGTAAAATATCTCTCGAAGAAACATAAATCCCTCGGTAGTGTAGAAAAAATATAGGAGAAGAAAAAAAATCTCCCAAAGACTTTGTCTTAAAACTTAAAAAAATAACTTTCTACAATTGAAAATTTAACTCTGTGTTAAAATCATTAAAAAAAAACCTTTCTACAATTGAAAATTTACGTTACAAATACAATTCTAAAAATAACTTTGAAAATACAATTTTAAAGTAACTTTATACAGCAATTGAAAAGCACAGTAGTGCAGGTGAAAATTGAATCAGTTCTTGAAACGAGCATCATGAGTGACAAGTGTCTCTATTATATTCACAAAAACTTACGAGGAGGCTTAACAACTTGCCATATTCGCCATAGCAGTATTGAAGGCTTAACGAAAAATCCTTCCAGCTTTTTCGAGTTTCATTTCACTGGATGAAGCCAAGGCTAAATCCTCGCAAAAAGCATAAATAGAACTGAAAAAAAAGTTTATGATTCGAAATTGAAGAAAAGCCTGAAAGAGGCGAAAAAGCATGCAAGAAGCGAAAAAGCATGAATCGAAATTGAAGAAAAGCATGATTCCAAATTAAGGAAAAGCATGAAAGCAGATACAGCGGTTTGTTTAAGAGAGGGGAAAAGGCAACAAATCATCCATCCATTGCAAGGAATGGTATATATATATCTCAAATCTCATACAGTTTTAACATTTACCTCCTTCCTCCTCTGTCTATGTTCTGTGTTCTGGTGTGATTGTATGTTTGAGTTATTCCAGTTTGTCTCTGTGTGTGGTAATGTTTGAGTCATGTATCTATGTGATGAGAAGGAATCTGAGCTGCGATGGAATGGAGACAACTGGATTTTGATCGACGTTTGGAGCAAATGAGGCAGCCGAGCTATTCACCAGAAAGCTCATTGTCCTCTCTCTGTAATCTTGGGGTTTCAATTCCAGGTACTTTTTCTAATTCTTTTCTCTATTCTCTTTCCTCAGAAACCCTAGAACTCTTCATTTTTTTCCTGTTAATTTCTTTAGCGTTGCAATGAGGGTTTGGTGTTGCATTCTCTTATTATTTCGTATACCCTGATCTGGTCTCAGAAGCCTTAGAATCCCTAATACCTTAAAAACCCTAATTCTTTCACTTTAGTAAACTCATCCATTGCTGTTAATTTCTTCATCCCCTTGCCATGAGTATCGGGTTATATTCCAAGATGAGATTCATCCATAAGCAGAGTGGGTATTATTCCTTGTTAAATCTGCTCTCAGAAACCTTTAATGGGGGTTATATTCCTTTCTTTTTGTTTGTTTCTTCAGCCTTGAATGGGGGTTCTGAATTGGTAATTCATCCATAAGCAGACTAAGTAGAGTTATATGGGTTCTGAACTGGTAATTCACCCATAAGTAGAGGGTACTGAACTATGGACTCTGACTTCACTATGAATGTATGGCTCATATGATCTCACGCCGATAATTCAACACACCTCCGAAGTTTCTAGTTTTGTATAACCAGAGGTGTCTCTTTATTATATTTATATTTTTACAAAATGTTTATTTTATGTCTTCACTTAATTGTTTCTAATTTAGAGATGTTATTAATTTTGACAGGTTTTTTTCATTATGCTTTCTGTTTGTTGAAGACAGGGGAAAAGGAAACAAATCGTCCATCCAAGGAATGGTATATATATATCTCAAATCTCATACAGTTTTAACATTTACCTCCTTCCTCCTCTGTCTATGTTCTGGTCTGATTGTGTGTTTGAGTGAGTCAAGTTTGTGTCTGTGTGTGGTCATGTCTGAGTCAGGCCTGAGGAGGAAGATGGGCTGTGATGGAATGGAAGCAACTCGATTGTGTGCCTATGTGTGTGTTTGAGTGAGTCAAGTTGTGTCTGTGTGTGGTCATGTCTGAGTCATGTATCTATGTGATGAGACGAAGGTGAGCTGTGATGGAATGGAGGCAACTGGATTTTGGACTTTGATCGATGTTTGGAGCGAATGAACTGCAATATGGAGAAGGCAGTCGAGCTATTCAACATAAAGCTCAATGTCCTCTCCCTGTATTCCTGGGGTTTCAATTCCAGGTACTTTTTCTAACTCTTTTTTCTACTCTCTTTCCTCAAAAACCCTATAACTCTTAATTTTTTTTCTTCTTGTTAATTTCTTTAGCGTTGCAATGAGGATTTGGTGTTGCATTCTCTTATTATTTCGTATATCCTAATATGGTCTCAGAAGCCTTAAAATCTCTAATACCTTTAAAAACCCTAATTCCTAATTCTTTCCCTTTAGTAAACTCATTCATTGATGTTAATTTTTTCATCCCCTTACTATGAGTATCGGGTTATATTCCAAGATGAGATTCATCCATAAGCAGACTGAGTAGAGTGAGTAGGGTTCTGAAGTGGTAATTCACCCATAAGTAGAGTGTTCTGAACTCTGGACTCTGACTCCACTATGAATGTATGGCTCATATGCTTTCACGCCTCTGCGTTTAATCTAACCCACCTCCGCAGTTTCTAGTTTTGTATAACCAGAAGTGTTTCTTTATTATATTTATAATTTTACTTATGGTTTATTTGATGCCTTCAGTTAATTGTTTCTAATTTATAGATGTTACTAATTTTGTTCGTTTTTTTTCATTTTATATATGTTTCTAATCAATATTTTGTATGTTAATTCATTTGTTTAGAATTTTTATCTCATCGGTTTGGATATCATGGTTCAATAATTTTCCAGAACCCAGAATACTTCTGGGTTTCTACAGGATTTGTTTTAGTTCATTTTAAAAATAGAGGAGCAACTTAAGGTGTTTTTACCTAAAATATAAATGACTTTGGATAGTATTTGTTTAATTTATATTTAAATAGAAGAACTTTGTATAATATTTGTTTGATTTATTTTTAAATAGAAAATTATACTTTTAAGGATTTTACGGTCATAAATTTTTTATCGCTGTACGTCTGGTAATTATATTTAGATTTTAAAAATTGGGTAAGTTGTCACGTTAATATATTTAGAATTTTAAAAGTGACCGTAATACATGTCACTTGTGTTGCCTCTTTGCAGTTATAAGATGCTTTTAATCAATATTTTATATGCTATTATTAATTATTATTAATTTGTATATGGTTTCTTCACAAACTTCAATTAATCCTTTTAAAAAACTTTTTTCAAAATACAGCAATTAATTTTTTTTAAAAACCTTTTTCAAAATGGAAAAAAAACGTGGATGGTTTAAATAGGCTTTGTTTTAAAAACGTTGTACATAACGATTTAAGGTCTTTATGTGAGAAAACTTTTACACTTAAACATATTGATATTAGGGTTTATTGTTTTTTAGGTATATACAAATTTAATTGAAGAGAAGGCCACAGGGTTTTATAGTGATCATATTGGGAAAAAAAATGGAAGAAAATCTTCTATTATCTTTTGGTTTCATTTGCATTTTTTACTACTAATCCTTCTGGATATCTTTTATTATTTGTTGTTGGTTTTTTTTGACTTTTGGCTCTTAAGTTAATGGTTTTTTTTTCTTCATATCTTTCTTTTGATCCTGGAAGCTGTTGGTGATGTAATTTTGATTTTTACTACTAATCCTTTTGGTTGTCTTTTATGATTTGTTTTTTTTACTTTTGGCTCTTAAGTCAATGGTTTTCTTTTTTTCTTTTATCTTTCTTTTGATCTTTGAAGCTGTTGGTGAGGTAATTTTGAAATTATGTTTTATTTGATCTTTCAATATTTTGGAATATTCATACTTTGAAGTTTTGAATAGTCTTGTAAGCTATGTAATTTGATTGTATTTTGGTTCTCATTTAATAGTAAAAATATGATTTAGTATGATTTTTTCAGCTGAATATATATATAGGTATTTTTAAAGTTTTGAATAGTCTTATAATAACTGTTTTCAGAAGCTATGTACAATTTTCAACTGAAAAAATATATAAATATATATATATTAGTATTTGATATATATGTTAGATAATTATATATAATTATAATTACTATTTGGATATTGAATATATCGATATTAAATATATTAAATATTAAATATGTTAAATAGTTATATATATATAATTAATATTTATATATTTTTAACTAAAAATATAGAAAAAATATATATATTGGTATTTGATATATATATATGTTAGATATTTTTTTTAGTTGGTAAAGTGGTGGAACCCCCTTGACTAGCAAGGTTGTCATTGGCTAAAAAACCAGGGAGCAAGTGCATCTAAGAGGTCAAAATCACCCGAGGATCACACCCGGCCTGGACCACACCAATCCTTAACATGGTTGGATTTTTTGGTACCTGAGGGGATTAGAATTAGAACCGGCTACCTTCCAGCTTAGGGGATGTCTTAACCACCGCCACCAACTTTTTACATCTCGTGGATTATATATATGTTAAATAATTATATATAATTACAATTTCGAAACATTAAATATATTGATATTAAATATGTTAAATAGTTATATATATATAATCAATATTTATATATTTTGAAGTAAAGATTTTTATTTTTTTTAAATGCTTGTCCGGTTAAAAATTGATCATCGTGTAAAGATTTATAGTTTTTAAATGTATTTTAATGAGACATGATAAGTGTAGCATTAAGGTTAATTGAAAACTACAGGATGTTTATAATTGAGTGTATATTTCAATTATTAGAAACGTAATTATGTTCTCTTAATGCGTGCATTATTTGTAATTTTTTTTTATTTTTTTTATTAAATTTTGATTTTTTATAAAATTTATATGATTTCTTATAAAATTTTACATTCTTTATGATATAGCACTTTTCTTGACATAAATGTAATTTACATTTTTTCTACACCATGTGTATGCCTAATTTTTTATTCAAGATCGTATAAATTGAATTTTCATCCCAGGATCACACCTGGCCTAGATCACACCAATCCTTAACATGGTTGGATTTTTTGGTACCTGAGGGGATTAGAACCGACTACCTTCCAGCTTAGGGGATGTTTTAACCACCAACACCAACTATTCTACATCGGGTGGATTATATATATATTATATCAATTGTATATTAAATATATTGATATTAAATATGTTATATAATTATATATTAAACATTAAATATATATATAATCAATATTTATATAGATTTTTATTTTTTTTAAATGCTTGTACGGTTAAAAATTGATCATCGTGTAAAGATTTATAGTTTTTAAAATTAGTGAAATATTTTTTAAATATATTTTAAAAAATCATTATCCTCATATTAAGATATATAGTTTTTAAAATTATTAAAATATTTTTAAATGTATTTTAATGAGACATGATAAGTGTAGCATTAAGGTTAATTGAAAACTACAGGATGTTTATGATTGAGTGTATATTTCAATTATTAGAAACGTAATTATGTTCTCTTCATGCGTGCATTATTTGTATTTTTTATTTTATTTTATCTATTAAATTTTTATTTTTTATAAAATTTTACAGTCTACATGATATAGCACTTTTCCTAACCAATGTAATTTATATTTTTTCGATTTCTTATAAAATTTTACATTCTTCATGACTTTTCCTGACATAAATGTAATTTACATTTTTTCTACACCATGTGCATGCCTAATTTTTTATTCAAGATCGTATAAATTGAATTTTTTTATAATACATGTAATTTACTATTTTTACAGTATGTACATGTAAACTATTTTATTCAAGATTGTATAAAGTGAAACACAAATTGAATTATTTTTATAATAAATGTAATTTGCAATTTTTTTATTCAAGATTGTATAAAGTGAAACACAAATTGAATTTTTTATAATAAATGTAATTTACAATATTTTACACTATGTACATGTAATTTTTTTTATTCAAAATTGTATAAAGTGAAACGCAATTATTTTATCATAAGTGTAGTTTAATTTTTTTACACTATGTACTTGTCTAATTTTTTATATTCAAGAACATATAAATTGAAACGCAATTTTTTTATTCAAGATTGTATAAAGTGACACAAATTGAATTTTTTTATAATAAATGTAATTTGCAATTTTTTTTATTCAAGATTGTATAAAGTGAAACACAAATTGAATTTTTTATAATAAATATAATTTACAATTTTTTACACTATGTACATGTAATTTTTTGTATTCAAAATTGTATAAAGTGAAACGCAATTTTTTTTATAATAAATGTAATTTAAATTTTTTACACTATGTACTTGTCTAATTTTTTATATTCAAGATCGTATAAATTGAAACGCAATTCTTTTAGCATTTGCTAATGTTTATTAAATTTAAATTATAGGTAAATTGGAATAATGTGTATATTAAATGTTTATTATAGGCAAATTGGAATAATGTGTATATTTAATGTTTATGATTTAAAGTTTTGGGAATGATTTTATTTAAATTTTATACTTCACTTCCACCATATTTATAATTATTATGAGATTTGTATTTCCTTTACTTTTTTTTTTCAAAGAAAACATTCTTAAATATTTTATTCACATTCAACAGATGGTCTTCAAGGTCCATTATACAAAAACCAACTAAGAAGTTGTCAATACAATTAGTTACTTGCCTTCGGAAGAGCACAATAACCATAATCATATCAAAATATTAAAAATACTGATCAGCATAAAAAACACAAATATGTACAGCCATACAGCATAAAGAAGTCTGATCAAGACAGACTTTTTTCATCATTCCTGATCACTCAGGTCAGATAAAATTGTGAATCGGATGATCACAAGCAAAAACATCCCAGAGCAAGACTAGCTGGCTGAAAAAGTCTCTAATTGTATGAAATAATCAAAGCTGATCAAATATCAGCAGCTAATAAATTGGCCAATCCCAGGCCATCCAAAGAAAATCATATCTATATCATATCCATATCATTGCCAAATCAGCACCAAAAACAAAGAGGCCATCATGCCTCATATCAGCATCAAAAACAACCATCAGTGCCAAAAAAGAGGCCATCAGCTCGCATGTCATGCTCTTAGTTTGTATGCTTGATATCATCAGAAAATGAAATATATAGAGATCAGCCGAAGCATCATGTATCATAGAATTATGGAGCCACATATCAGGTAGATCAGAAATTCCCAAGCATAAATCTCCAGAAAATAACCAGAAAAAGCCTAATAAAAACACAGAATGCATGAAGCCCACAACAGAGAAAAAAACAGTCAAGTAAACTGTAGTTCAGACATCTCATAGAACAACTTAGAAAACCTGATAAGTTTCCACAATATCTGCCCCTCTGTGTTCACATGTGACCCAAGATCCTTCTTGAATGTTGCCACCTGCTTTAGCTAATGAATATGCTTTGAAGTTTCGTTTCCTATAAATGTGCTTGAAAGACACATAATCAAGACTGTCAACTAAACAGTGAACATCTTGAAGAATCATGGCTAGTTCAAGATTTAATAATCGATACTTACCCGATGCCCAATTGATAACTAACTGGGAATCCTTAAAAACTTGAATTTTATCCAAGTTATGCTTTCGAGTCAGCCTAAGGAGAAGCTTAAGTGCACATAATTCTGCGTAATTATTAGTACCCAAACCTAAACCTGCTTTGAAGGAAACATGATGACTATCAGATATGAACAAAATACCTCCAGCCCCACAGATCATTGGACCCCTAGCTACCGATCCATCAAAATAACCCCAGGCATAAGTTTTATCAATTTCTTCCACAAAAATTGATCTGATAGAGACCACAGATGAGGACTGTGGTAAATTATTCAACAAACCCAAGCTATAGCTTGCTACCTGAGCAAGAGATGTGACAAGATCCTCAAAACATGATCGATTTCTTGCTTTCCATATAAACCAGAGGACAATGATAGGTAGGGATTTTATAAGTGCCACATCAAAAAAACACTAGTTTTTAAGACAAGCAGACAAAGATTCTCCATACCATAAATTATTCAATTTCAAATGATCCTCCATACTTGACCAAACAGATTGAATAAATGGACATTCTACTGCAATGTGAAAATTGGATTCACAGCTGTGTTTGCATAAAAAGCATCTTCCAAGACCTTCTCTTCCCCTCAAGCATAGAACATCCCAAGTCAAAGATTTACCAGAAAGAAGATACCAACTAAAGACTTTTGTTTTTAGAGGACACTTCATCTTCCATAAGACCTTCCACCACCAGACCGATTCCACATCTCTATTAATAAGCTCAGCATAACCCTCTTTAGGAGAGTACTTGCCTGTTATAGATAAATTCCAGATAAGACAATCATCTACATCTGAAAGTCTAACATGGCTAGACTTGAGAATGGCAATATATCCATTCCAAGCAACAATCTTAGGAGGGTCAGTAAATCCAATGGATTCTGCAGATAACCATGTTTGAGACATCAAAACAGAACCTAGAATTCCAATATCAGATAGAAAATGAAAACCAGACAAATGTAATCTTTCTAACATAAGAATAGGAAGGGCATGTCTCCATTTGCAGCCAGACCAAGAATCTAATCTGATACGAACAGCATTGCCATAAATTTCCAATGAGATCGAAAGCCCAAATAACAGCCTTCCAACAAATAGAAATATTCTTTTTCTATTTAACAGTAGATCTTATCCATTCTAGAATATTCATTGGATAAATATATTTCTGAATTGCTATCTTAACCCATAAGCCCGAACCATGAATTATATTCCAGACATTTTTTGCTGCAAGAGCCTTGGCAAATAATACAGGGACTTTAAGTCCCCAGCCACCCAGAGATTTAGGCATAGCAAGAAACTTCCATGATATCCAGGGTAAACCTGAAGAGTTATGATTACCAGCCCATAGAAAATTAAAGCAACGCTTTCTGATTTTTTCAATTACACCCAAAGGTACCCAGAAATGCATCCAATAGACTGGAATAGCCTCTAAAACAGCTTTAATCAAAATCAGCTTTCCTCCTTTAGACAGCCAACAGAAGCTCCAATTCGGAATCATTTGTTCAACTTTAATAATCAGCGAATCCTACTCCCTAATAAGATATCTGCATGGTTTAAGATGAAAACCAAGGTACTTAATTCCATGTTCAATTCTATCAACAGGGAAGCTGAAGATATTCTGTAATGTAATAACTTCATAATCTTCCATACAGGAGAAGTATAAAGAAGATTTATTATCATTAATTTGCATCCCAGATGCCTTGCAGAAATGCATTAAAATCTCATAGAGAGTAGATAGAGATTGTTCAGAACCATCATTAACCATGACAATGTCATCCACAAAGAGAACATGAGTTAAAACTGTATTATTACCAAAAGATAAACAATGATAAGTATCACTAAGTTTAGCATGAAGAATAGCCCTCCCAAAGCTTTCTACCACAATAAGAAAGAGAAGTGGTGCCAATGGACATCCCTGTTTGAGTCCCCTACCAGATTTAAAAAAATTGGTAGCAACACCATTGATGAGTAGAGAAAAAGAAACAGAAGAAAGACTGCTCATAACCCATGCAATAAAGTTTCCTGTGAAACCCATTTTTGCAAGAATAACCCGAAGATAGACCCAACTGACTCGATCATAGGCTTTAGAGAGATCGATCTTAATCATAACAGCTTTTAAGGATTTAACATGCATAGTATGCATACCTTCCTGAATGACACCAACAACATCATGAATCTGCCTTCTCGGCAAAAATCCAAATTGTTCACTAGATATATATCTACCCAAAACCCTTCTGATTCTGATTGAGATGATCTTACCAATAATCTTGTATACAAAATTACACAGAGAAATAGGCCTAAAATCCTCAAAAGATAAAGGGCTATCAATCTTAGGAATAAGCACAAGAAAGGTAGAATTAAAAACACCTGGAATCTTTCCACTGATCCTAGATAGTTCAATGACTCTTAGAAGGTCTTCACCCAGAACATCAAACAAACATCTATACACCTCAACAGGAATACCATCTGGTCTAGGACTCTTATCATTTTTGCTGATGGATAATATATGCTTGATATCTTTAAGGGTAATAGCCTGCATAAGCTCAGCATTTTCATCCGCTGAAACAGAAGATGGAAAATGTCCAGCACTTTGAACAATCTCTGGAAGATGGAGGTCAGCTTCTTCTTTAAAAAGGCTTTCAAAATGCTGAATCCCAGCCTCAGCTATAGCTTCAGACCCTTCCACAAGATTTCCACAGTCATTATGAAGTTTCCAAATTGAATTGCAGCATTTCCTATGAGCAGAAAATTTGTGAAAGAAAGGAGTATTATCATCACCACACCTTAACCATAACGCCCTACTCTTCTGACGAGCCTCCTTTTCCCGAAAATCTTTAATGTTCTGAGCTTTTTTTATTCAATGACCACCTAGTAGAGATAGCTTTAATCCTTTTGAGGTTCTCATAAAATTGTGAATCAGGAGATAAAGCAGACCTAGCATCAAAAGGAACCCAAGAATCTTTTAAAGCTTCAACCAAGTCAATACGATCCAGCCATCCTGCATTAAACTTGAAAGGACTATGGGCCTTAGGAGACTGAGAAGAAATTTGCATAAAGACAGGTTGATGGTCAGAAATACCTCCACACCCAATCCATTGTTTAATAAGGAAATCACAATCTAAGAAATCATCCGAAACCAATAGCCGATCCAAACGTTTACATATACCCTCAGAACCAACTCTATGATTACTCCAGGTAGGAATAGTAACCAAAGGATTGATATCAACCAACCCCAATCTCTCCAACATATTCTGAAAAAAAAATGGTTAAAGGATCTACTTGAGAATTAACCCCCCAAATTTCAAAAAGACCCAAGGAAAAATTAAGATCTCCCCCAAAAACTAAGAAAGGAGACAAGAAACAGTCAATCTTGATCAAGTTATTCCAAAAAGTTTCCCTGTCCTGATAGGGCGCATAGAGATTAACAAAAGATATTTCCTTTTGTAAATCAAAAGAAAATAAAATTGCACATAACCCTGCTTTCATAGCCCAAGCATTATGAAAAAGAAAACTACAAGACTTCCAGCCCAAAATAAGTCCACCCGATCTGCCCTTGGCATCCACCGAAATGAACTGCCAACCATGAATCAATAGTTCCAATTCTTGAATCAGTACACATCCCTCAATCATAGTTTCTTGAATAAAAATAACATCAGTAGCATGTTGATTGATAAGTCTAATAACCGCTAGTTTCTTGGGAAGACTAGCCAAACCCCTAACATTTAAGGTCATGAGGATCATAAGGAAACCTTGTTAAGGGCAATTTCTGTAAGCGCCCCAGTACCTCTCAGTACAGGATGTGTATCCAAAACATCACCAATTGGACCTTTCTCTGCTTCATGATTCCCGGGTTTATCCTTGACAGGCCTAGTAAACTCCTGAACAGATTTCGAGCACAAGCGAAGATAGTAACCCTTGCTACGAACTGGAGAGGCCTTACATGGAGATACAAAACCCAAATTCTTCAAAGATAAATTCGGAGCAGTAGGAGATAAGGCCTCAAGGAAAAGGTTTAGAGAGGGAATGTTAGCAAGATCATTCAAAGAATTGGAAATGCTTAACGATTTAAGATTGGTGAGAGGTTTAGATGCACCAGAAGCAAAATGCAAATCCAAATTCTCCTCTACATGCAATGCATCCTTTGCAGTGGCCTGAAACCCACCTTTTTTTACTTTCCAAACTTTGGACGAAGAATTCTTATAAAATGGAAGAGAGCATTCATTAGCCAGATGTCCAAACCCATGACATCTAAAACATCGAAAAGGAATTCCCAAATAATCCAGTGGCTGATAGAAATCATTATTGCCCTTTTTAATGACCAGTTCAGCAGGTAATCCCATACGAAAGTCAAGCAGAACAAGAACCCGGCCAATGCAACATACCCCAGAGTGTAAATAAGAGAAATCAGTTTCCAAATGGGTACCCAAGGTATTCCCAACAAGTCTGAAGAAATCAGCAGACCATAATTCAAAAGGTAAATGAGGGAGTTGACCCAAATAGGAACTTGGTCATACCTTTCTTTCCGCGGATCAAATAAAGGAGTCCATATTTTGATAAGGAGGCCCGAATTATCCCATTTCCAAACACCAGCCAGGATCCTATCAGCATCATCAAATGTAGAAAATTTAAAAGCTATCCATCCCCTTGGAAGCATGAGGATCTCAGGACTAGTACTGATAATATCAGTCCAAGCCTTTAACGCCCACCCACGCAAAGATTCAGCATTATAATTACGCCTTCCAAACCTCCCAACCAAAGTCAAAGCATTGGTGAGAACTATATCATTTAAAGACACGTCTTCCCCCAGAGTCATTAAAACCGGGTTACTCTTCTTAATGGGTTTAGGCTGCCTCCTCTTAGCCCTAGAAATTCCTTTGCTTACAGATAAAAGAGGATCATGCCCATGGTCATTATCAGAATCAGTAGAATTGATAGAGACATGGTTTTCATCCGAGATAGGATTAAATCCCAAATGTGCATTCAAACCAACACTAACCACCTGAACCTTGCCAACAGCCTGAATATTATCCAACAAATTGTTAGTCTTGTCATCCTTTAAACTAGAACCAGAATGATCACTAATACCCAAATCACAATTAATCATACCCAGATAATCTGATTGGAGACCCAATCTAAAAGACGGAGGCATTTTCCCATCCAGAATACAATTCCTAGAAGACTGTGGAGTTGGTGAAGAAAGCTCGCTCTTCTCCAAGCAAATGGAGGCCGGAAATCCCAAATCCGAATAGTCCACGTCCTTAGGGCCCTGGCACAGGTTAGCCCTAGAACCCAAAACCTTCCCCATACTTCCACCATCTAAACAGTCCACAGAAGAGAAAACCTTATCCAACTTATCATCCAGGCCGAAGGTAGACCCCGATTCTCCCAGATTAAACTGCAAAGGCATATAGGAAGCAGAAATCCGTTTCTCCCCTCCACTACCCTGCTTTATACAATGCAAGTGCCCTAGCGGAGTACGGGCCAGAGAATTCATCGCCCGGAGCGACATTACTAAAAAGCAGACTAAATCCCCAACCCAGAAACGTCCAAAAACTACACAGAAAGCAGCATAGAAACACACTCCACCAGGGACAGGACAAAACCGTCACCAGAAATCAGAGATAAACCCCGATCGAAGACCCCTAAAACGCAGCACAAATAACCAAAAAACAACATTCACCCCTGAACAAATGATGATAATAACTCAATCACCACAATCTCCATAAAATAAAAACCAGCAAAAGGATCCACAGCACTAATGACAGTCAACGCATCAAGAACCACAATCTCTACTATCATAAAGAGCCTTCTCAAACAAGAAAAAAACCAGTAACATCCACTAACAGGATTACTCCAACAAAACTCGAAACAGGTATCCAAAGCACGAAACCCCGTACCCTAGAGCTAGCTAACCACCCAAATTAGCAATACAAGCTAGTAGGAGAATCATAAATGCAGGACTACAGGCCAGAAGCCAAGAATACTTGTACATAACGCATTTGAAACCATGTTACAGCTTCATCTCAGTCGAGGAAACCTGCTAAACACCGCAGCGGAGACCACAAGCAACTACATCCAAGAACCCATCGAAAGCATACAACCTCACAATTGCCCTACACCTCAGCTTAAACCACTGATCCACCTATATTCAAACACCCCAGCTAAACAAAACCCTCAGATATAAACCCACCTTGACAAAGCCACAGGTTTAAACCCTGCGGTACAAAAAAACACAAGTCCACCTGCAAACCACCACCCCAAAACTGATAACCAAATGTCGACGAATACACCATTAATCCAAGGCCCTAGAAAAACATCTCCAAGTACCGAATTCAGTAGGAAAAATCCTGGCCAATAACACTGAAAACGCAAGATTCCAGCACGAAAAACCGCACCATCACCACAGAATAGAAAAAAACAGGAAAAAACGCAGCCAGCCACCATAAAAAAATGAAATCAATAGCCAAAAAACCTGGCATCACCACATCACTGGAGGTTAATTTCTCCAGACAGCTCATAAAAACACAGATTAAAACCAATCCAGCGCATACAGATAACAGGCAGAACGCAGCATGTGCACTCAGACCACTGCAAAAACACCACTAACGAGGTTCTCAACGGCCAAGACTCTGGACTAAACCATTTAATGGCCAAGAAAAGTCATTAAATAACTATACAGGCTCTCCAGGATCAAGAAACTTCAAAATTCCATATCAGTGTATAATCAACCAGAAGTTTGCCAAAAAACCACGAATCTTCCTGCAAACCACCACCCCAAACTAAAGGCCAAATGACGGCTCATACACCAGAAAACCAAAGCCCCAGACAATCATATCCATGAACCGAGTTCAGAAGGTTACCTCCTGGCCAATAACCCAAAAAACGCAGCATTCCAGCGCGGAAAACAGCGCCATCGCCCCGGAATGCAAATGACAGGACAAAAGCAGCCAGCCTCCACAAAAGCGAAGAAATCAATTTCCAAAATACGTGGCTTCACCACATCACTAGCGATTAATGCTACAGACAGATCATAAAACACAAATTAAATCCAATCTAGCTCATACAGAAACAGTCAAATCGCAGCATATGTGTTCAGATCACCGCCAAAAACACCGCTATCGAGGATCTCAACGGCCAAGAAACCATGGAATAAACCAGATAACGGCCAAGATAAGCCATTAAAAGACTATACAAGCTCCTACTCTCACCCACCAAACATGGTCCTTCCACATTTTCTCTTCACACAAGGTCCAACTAGACACCATTCAATCATGTATCCAATCATGTATTTCCTTTACCTGGATAATTGTATTTATCTTTTTGCTATTTTTAATAAAGAATGAATTTTTATTATAATATTTCATTTTATAAACTTTTATTTATACATAATATGTTTGAAACATTAATTTTTTTAACAAAATTTATGTTGTATATTATTAACAATATAACTTAATATTTTATTTTTTAGTATTTTATTTTTTAATAAAACTACTATATATAAAATGTGTTATTGTTTGAATATGTTGATTTATTTGTATGTTATAATTCATAGCTAGTGTGGGATAGGGTAATTTATCTCTTTTGTATCTAGGTTACCAAAGGAAGTTTACGTCATTATGGAAACTCAAAGGGTAGTGTAGGTTAAGGTTGGGGCAGGTTATTTTTGGGTTTCAAAGGGTAGTCTAGGTTAGGTTGGGGTAGGTTATTTTTGGGTGAGATAGGTAGGGTAGGTTAGGGTAGATAGAGCATGTTAGTGTAGTAGTGTTGATTAGGCTATATTTGCTAGGATACGTTAAGCTAATGTATGCTAAGTAAGGGTAGGGTAGGCATACATTTGGATAAGATATGATAGTTTTATGTAGACCATAGTAGTATTTAGCTTAGGCTTAGGTAGGATAAGATAGATATAATTATTGGAGTACACGGTGCAAAAGGGTAGTTTAGATAAGAGTCTAATTTAGATTAGTATATATTAGTCTATATAGGCTTTTCTAGAGTACATTGGGTTAGATTGTTATATGCAACATTTTTGGGTAGTAATAAACTATGTAAGGAAAGGTAGGAAAGTCTAAGGTAGGAAAAGTTAATGACATGGTGTAACCTAAGTAGTTGAGGTATGGTATATTAGCTTATGGAGGTTAGGTTAGGCTAGTAGTGGAAAAGGGTAAGGTTGTCATAAGGTAAGGTAAAGTAAGGTAGTGGTAGGTAGGGTAGGGATTTGTTGAGATACGTTAGTGGTAGAGTAATGTCATGAATAGGGTAGGGATAGGGTTAGTATATGTCAATGGTAGGTTAATGTCATGGGTAGGGTAGGGGTAGTGTTAGGATATGTTAGTGGTAAGGTAATTTCATGGATAAGGTAGGGGTATTGTAGTGGTAGTGGCATGGTAACGTAAAGTAGGGTGGGGTAGGGTAGGGTAGATTAATGGTTGGGTAGTGGTAAGGATATGATAATGTAAAGGTAGGGTAGGATATGATAATGTTGGTTAAGATATGATATAGTAGGGTAGGGTGAAACAATGAAGGGTTATGATAGAATAATTGTAGGGTAGGATATGATAGGATTGGGTAGCATAGGATATGGGAAAGGGAGGGGTAGTCATAGGGTACTTCCATGGTAAGGTAGGGGAGGGGTAGTGTAGTGGTACTAGTATGGTAAGGGTGGGGTAGGGTAAGGTTACTAATGGTATTGTAGGACATGGTAGGGAAGGGTAATATATCTAGGGTAGTATAGTGTAGGGGTAGGACATGGTAAAATAGTGTGGTGGTAGTAGCATGACAAGGGAAGGTAAGGTAGGCTTTAGTTGAATATCATAAGGTAAGGGTAGGGTATGATAGGGTAGTGTAGGTTTAATTAAGGTAGTTTTAGGGTATGGAAGGGTAGTCTAGTATAAGTAGTTTAAATATGGCAGAATAGTGTATGAAGGTTAGGTTATAAGTGGAAAAGAAGAAGTTAAGTTAGCGTAGTTGTAGGTTGTAAGGTAGTGGTAGGTTCAAGTAGTTGTAGTGTAAGGTAATTAAATTAAGGTAGGGTAGGTAGTGTAAGATAAGTAAAGTAAGGTAAGGTAAGGTAGTGTAGGTTTAATTAATGTAGTTTTAGGGAATGGTAGGGTATTCTAGTATAAGTAGTTAAAGTGTGGTATAATAATGTATGAAAGTTAGGTTATGTAACGTACCTAAATTTCCTCAAAGTAAATTCTGGAAAAAATGGGGTAAATTTTTTGCTTTTACTATATCTAAACAAGTCAACTATGTTAGTTTCATGAGAGTGTATAAACACATAATCGTAAACATTACTATCATTTTCATATGTTCATATAAGAAAATTGTAATTCAATTTAATTAAGTTACATTGAGTAGTTGACAAGAGGGCTATACTAATGACCATTCTAGTACAAGAATAATGTTAAGAATTTATACATCAAATATTCATATTAATTCAATTGTATTCTTTATTTCTCATCTCTCACCTAAAGTATAGGAAATAAGTATACATAATCTTATAAAATAAGCTATTATTACCAAATATACAAGCTCACACCTAGTATCCACTATCATAGTATATTTTTACCTATTTAAAATACTCATGGATTTTAATTGCTTAAATATTCTTCTATTAACATAACACATATTCATGCTTCTCATTATTAACATACTTTTAAAAACGACCAAATAGAGTTATGATAACCCAAGTAATTATTCTAGCTCCATATAAGCATTTATAAGAAAACAAGTCATTTCTCTATCTAATAATATTTCAAACCAAACAGAAGATTGTTTCTAACTTTGGTCTTAAATAAGAGGCTTACTTGTCTAAACATGCATTTAAACTTACTTACAAGAAAGGAAACCGGTACAAGGGAAAAGAATTATAAAGTACAATATCTTGCTAGATCATTAGCACAAGTAATTCATAGCAGAACCATTTGATTTGAAGTCTAACCTGAAATATCTTTTGAAATAATTTTGCACATTAAATACATATGAAAGCATAACAAATTCAATATATATCAATGTTTTGTTAGGAAAGAAGAATCACATTTCTATTTCACTCTATTAACTTCACCATAAAATATGTATCACATTAATATCTTATTTAAATAGAACGAATAGGAAGTACCTCACTTAAATTAGGATTTGTGTGATTCAAAGAAATTTATCTATCCATAATTACAAACATAATTTCTTGGGCAACTGAAAACTTGTCTAGTACTTTCCTACCAACCATAGGCTCCATTTTGACGTATGTTTTTTCGTCTAAAGAAACCCCCAACTTGGACGACAAATCCACTAAGGTTCGAGGTAATAAATAGAAGCTCTACAAGTTTCAAATTAAGATATATTGAAATCAAGGGATACCTTTCCTATGAGGATGAGGCTTAAAAAAAATTAGTTGTCATAACATTTTTAAACTATTAATTTTGACTAAACCCTTATCATATGTCACCCAAACAAAAATGACATGAACAATATAAAATGAATGGATAACAATACCTACCCCAAAATTAGTAAACAATGTAGCCATCATTTTCTAACAACCCTTTTTCCTTACTCATTACAACAACAAATATCTATAAGTTTATGTTCAAGAGAAATCCCCCAAAGCTATTTAATGAGGTAAATCATATAATGCATGTATCATTTTATAAAAATCCTTGTCCCTACTCATTACAACAAACAAATATGTATAAGTTTATAAAATAAAATCCCCAATCAACAAACACTGCACCAGCTATGGATTCCACTATGTCGTCCAAAACTTTTGGAGGCTTGAAATCCCCACAACGGAAAGATTTGGATGAGTCATCAACGTCTTTAACAAAGTCCTCTATGATCTGTTGGAGAGTCGATGCATTAAGGAAAAAGTTATCAATATAGTTTTTGCTTTATAGACACTTGTGAAAACTTCTCTGTGTCAACATTTAGAGAATGCAAGAGAGTTAAAGTTCCATGGTACAACTCATGGTTAGCGCAGTAGAGATGTTTTGTTACGAGGTAACTTAAATCAGAATCCCCCACAAACTCTAACCTCTCGTAGGATTCGATATTATTCATCGAGGAATGTGTTATAACTTCTTTTAGGAGGCTTTTGTTTTTGAATTTGTAGTTTAAAATGTCTTCAAAATCAGATAGTCTATCTGCATTATCGATACTAAGAGACTAGAATGATTGAAAAACTTGATCCATAGTGATACGATCTGCAGTCTCAAAGCCTACAAACAGAAAGAGAGCCTTGGGGATTTCCAGGAATTCCAATGAAATACCGATTGGTTTTTACATTCAAGAATATCACACGCTTCCAAAATCACATGCCAACAAACGATATTTAACTAAAATGCATACATTTAAACGCAGTCTAAGAATTTATTCCAGTTCTCAGATCTAATGCAAACATGCATACAATTCATGCTCAATAGAGGAAAACACAAATGATGGTTGAAAAAATCTTACCAGATGAACGTCGTGAGTGGAAGGTAAAATCCGGTATGAAATATTGCCCACAAATTGGTTTATTTGTGCACAACGATCACAATAAGGAATTCCTTCCCTAAATCTATCTTTCCATCTTGGTTTCCTGGGATCAGTTCCCTTTATTAACACGCAACAATGATTCTTTCTCCTAAATTCAGATAAAATGGGGTAAATTTTTTTTCTTTTACTACATCCAAACAATTCAACTATGTTAGTCTCTTGAGAGTGTGAAATCACATAATTGTTAACACTGCCATCATTTCCATCTATTCAATTAAATCACTTCCACCTATTCAATTAAATAAAGTTTGCATTTATACCAATGGCCATATTAGTACAAGCATAATGATAAGAACTTATACCTAAAATATAGAATCACATTTTGTTTGCAAATAAGAATCGTCAAACTATAATTCATTATAACCTAATTTTATTTATAATATATCCAACCATTACATTAGTCGCAAGAATTATCCTTGAATGAGGTAAGACATACACATTAACCCTTTTTTTGCTCGTCGTCCCATGCCTTCTATAGCCTGGAGACACAGCTTTGGTAGCCACTACTTGAAGTCATGCAACCGCAACATAAATATTAGAATTATATATCATCATACAAATTCAAAAGCATAAAATGAGATAAATCCATGTAATGCAGTTAAATGTTAAATAAACTAATTAAAAGATATGCGTATGAGCAACTAGTTTATTTTACACTTGTCCTTGAGAGTTATCTTCAGACTTTTCAATATTTGGAACGCAACTTCTACAACCACCACTTTATATGACTTAACATGCTTATTAGAACTGTAAAACCAAGAGCATAAGTTTTATAAACAAGGTAAATTAAATCCATAAACAAATATGGTGGTTACAGATACTTTTTCCAAGTTAGGCTACTAAAAATGTGTCTATGACCTTCCTCCAAACCGTAGGCTTTACTTGACGTGTGTTTAACCATCTAAAGCCACCATTGATCTAGGCGACAAATTCACGGACTTCTTTACAAAACTTATAGTGATAAGGTATAAAATTTAACCTGAGGTATTACCAGGTCTTACATGTATAAACCCATTTACTCCATACTTTATGTTATACATCACATATCCTTAATTAAACTTAGTCTTATTTTTCAAGGTAAATATTTATACATACATTCATTCATGGAAAAGTTTCCAACATATAAACATCTAGTTATGGTAATGTTTTCCATAATTACAATGGAAAAGTTTCCAACATATAAACATCTAGTTATGGTAATGTTTTCCATAATTACAATGTCAATCTCATAGCAATGTTTGAATTATACCTAAATGTCTATATTTTCGATAGTAAAGTTTTCCACTTTCCATATAAATATTATTCCTAGCATTAAATTTCCCTCTAATATATATAGCTTTTATAGTAAGATAATGTCTCCCATTAAAAAGTTCTCCTAAATTAATTATAAATATATGTTTAAGAACATAGATATATGAGTCTTGTATTATATATATATATATATATATATATATATATATATATATATATACAAGACTCATAACCAGATATCCTTTGGCTTACAAAGGGAGCATATAAAACAAATATCTCTTGGATCTGACTTTTAATATTAAAAAAACCATAAATGCTATACAAAGGTAACATAAAGAAATATGGATCCAAATACCAAAAGAAAAGGAAACATATAAGTAGATTGTAACTATTCGAATCCTTCCATTTAACCTATCATAAAGTATAACAAAAATGTAATACAAAGGGGTTACACTTTACAGAGATTGGAACTCTTCGGATAGGGCACTTAACAACCAACCAAGTAGAGAAAACACGATTTCAAATCTGCCATTTATCATATCGCAATACAAAGGAGTACAGTGATTGAACTCCTTAGATCTTACCTTTCAACTTTTAAAGTAACAAATCAAACAAAAATACAAGAACAATTGCTGAAAACTAACATTCAAGAATAGATCAAACACATTTTTGAATATTCCTTTTAACCTATTATAAGAGGTATCCAATGCAATAGAGAGGAACACGTTTTTACGGCGAATGAACTCATGAGATCTGAATTTTAAACTTTCAAAGGAACAATTCAGAATGCAATACAAGAAACTATTGTTTGCATCTATCATTCAAAGGAAAACACATTTTTAAATCTTCCTTTTCGCAATAGAATCACTGGAAAATCCAATCTCAACTTGGGTAGACCAGGTCTTAGAAAGTGTTATTAATAATGGAAGTTTTGCATTTATTCAACAGTCAAGTATCGACGTGGGTTTAAAGCAACCTCAAATTTTAGTATATTATGTGCCAATTAGATTTCGTTTATCTTTATCAGTTTGAACTTTTTGTTGCTGACATGGGCTAAAGAGAATTCAAAGAACTGGGAAGCCAACTTTACTTATTCTCCTTGGAATTGACATGTATACTACTTATGGTAATATCATCAATATCTGTGCGTAGTTCTTCATCTCCAAGCCAACGAGAGAAGGGACTCGAATATGTTATTGGATCTGAATTGACTCAAGTTATTCATTCTTACCTATTTGATGGGAAAATTTGGACAGTCGAAAACATGTTTCTAAGAAGGTTAATGATAAAATATAGTGGCAATTAAATTGGAATTTGATTGAAATCACAATCCTCTATGATCTTTACCTAATAATTCCTGAATCGACACTTATGGATCTGTATTCGATTTGAAATGGAGGAACTTGTCAAGATTGAATCCAGCATAATTCCAAATAGGAGAATAAAAATAAACTAAAATGTAGTGTATTTTCAGATCTATCAAGACTATAAATCAAATTGCAGACGGATAATCTATATAACGGTTTCACACACATGGATATGTATTCGATTTGAAATGAAGGAATTGGTTAGCACCAGAGATCAAGGAATATAAAATCCAACATCCATTTTTCAAGTCTAAACAAATCTACATAGTATGCCAAGAGCAAGAATAATATATGATCGCAAAGAAAAACACCACCCAGAAACTAAAACAGAAGCCTGCAGAATCACGAAACCTTCCCATTTGAATCTTTGCTCTCAAATTTGAGAAATAAAGGTAGTTTTCTTTCTCGTGAACGTAGGCCCCAATATGAGATGAATTTCTCCACTTGTGTAAATGGCCAAGTCTTCCATGGCTTGAGCTGATGCTTCTTCTTCTCCTCACAAACTAAACTGGACGATGTTTGGGCCTCTCCCTCTTCATTCGATATCTCATAAACAGTGTAGATCTCCCATCCCCCCTCCTTCTGTGTCTTGATATATATATATCCCATCGCAATTTTCCCTATTCTATCAGTAAACCCTCAGTCTCCAGCAGGATGAACAATTTTTCTTCCCAAGAGGATACATTGGCAGAGCCAAGTGTCCACGCTATTCTTCCCTTAATGAGATGTTCGACACGTTCCAAGATCGTGTCTCTCCTGCGCCCCCTAGGTCTCAAAAGGTGCTATCCATTAATAATACAACATTCTCAATATGTTGCAAATGTTGACAATTTCTTTTAGACGTACTCCAAGTGTCAAAAGAACGAATGTATAAAAGAGGACTTGTAATAAATTCAAAAGGGCCCAATGCCTGCAAAAATCAATATGGTGGTGTATTCACCGAGAATACGATATCTTAATCAAAAGAATTTTATCATATATATACAGATATTTTTTTATATGTATTTCCAGCGCATCATTAAAATGTTAAAAGATTTAGTACTTTACAAAAGAGCTTTCAACCTTGCATCTATATATATGTATTCATATAATTTAAATTTATTTACAACTTAGAAGTAAGATATGAAAAGTTGTAACTTTTCTAAATAGGAACTTAGAAGTATTTCACCAATTTCTTTGTTAAAGCTAAATTATCAACATATTCAATAATGTTATTGAAAAATAATAATTTTATTATGTTTATACCTTGTGAGCCTACTAACACAACCTGGTAGCATTTATCTCAAGTAAATCATTAAACCAAAGGAGCAACTCTAGTGTCCATGAAACTTAAGACATCACTCATCATCTGATGACATGGCTTCCTAGTCAATCATCCTCCCCCCCAAGTGGATTCGTCACCAATCACCGTTTTAGTCACACACGCTTTCAGTCTTCTAGCAATACTAATTTCATCTAAAATTTGGCGATGCTAGGATAGTACTTACAATGTCTTTACTTACACTCTGTCGTGTCTAGTCATGCTCTAAGGGGGTGTTACATATTTTTCCCCTTAGAAGTAACACTGTCCTCGGTGTTACGTATTCAACCAAGGTTTGTGTGTATTTCCCTTCAAGTTATTATTGCTTGCTTCTGCATCCTTTGCGATGTTTTCCAACTTTGCTTTGATCATCTTCAATCTTTTGTTATTCCCGTAAGCTTTTATCCTTTATAACCTGCATTTTTGTGCAATAAAACCAGGTCTTCCAAAAAATTTTAGTAAACATGTCATTAATTCATAATTTAACTCAAAAAGTAAACAACTAGTCCGTTCTAAAACACAACATTTGCAATTTACAAATCATATTTTTTCCTTTGTTTGTGCTTTTATCCTCATAAGAAGGCCTAATACATCGTTACCATAAAAAAATTCATCAGTAATTGAGATTCACTTATCTTTTTGAAGGACGTCTTTTACCTCCGGTACTTGGATGCTTTAACTAGTTCTCAACTTAACATAGACATTTCTATTTCACATAATTTCAAGCAGTAACCTTTTAAAATGTACCATTCACCCTTGCCCTTGAGGGAATTTTTCCTACTTAAGTATTCATATCATTTACACATTGAGACATTCAACAGTCTAGTTTTTAGGAAAATCGTTAATATGAAGTTGAACAACTTCCAATAACACTTTTGTTGATAAATCAAACTCTCGCCCTTGAGTCTTTCGTCTTTAACAACTCTCTATTGAACATTGAACTCTCTCTTGAGTTGCTAACAGGGTAGGTTAGTTTATAGTATAAAATATTAGGCTAGGTAAGGAAGGCTAGGCTAGGCTAGGAAAATTAGTCTATGAAATCCAGACAAAGGCATTAATATTCCATGGTAGGGTAGATTAGGCTAGGTAGCGGAGGCATGTTTAGGATAAACACTTGGTTAGGTGTATCGAGGTAGGGTAGGATAACTTAGGCAACAATAGTGGTAAGATATGTTAGGAAAGGTAGGTTTCGATAGGGTGAGTGATGCTAGTGTATCATCCTTTGAGGTATGTTAGTGCAAGATAGTATACGATAAGTTAGTCTAAGTCTAGGTAGATAAGGTAGGTTAGTATAAAGAAGGATAGTTTAAGCCAAGTAAGCAAGGAGAAGTGATGAAAGTTATAGGATTGGGATATAGTAACTATAGGGTGGTTCAAGGTATATTAGGAAACACATATTAGGGTAGCATATGTTAGTACAGGATATGGCAAGGTGGGTTAGGTGAAAACAAAATAAGTTACTCTAACATATAATAGGATAGTATAGGATAGTGTAGGTGGGTTAATGTAGATTAACTATGGAATTGATAAATTAGGTTAATGCAGTTTAGGCTATGGAAGTGATATATTACGCTAAGTTACATATGGCTAAATTAGATAGGCGAGTTTAGATGTTGGTAGGTAGGAAAGGGTTGTTTAGGCTAAGGTAATGGTAGGATAGGGTTTATTATAAGATTAGGTTAGATATGGTAGATTAGTCTAGGTGGGCCACGTTATGGTTTGGGAGACATGTGTATGTAGACAAGGATATAACAATTACATATTAGCGATGGGATATGGTAGTTTAGGCTATGTAGGATAAGGTAGATTATGTTGAAAACTTGTAACTTCGAAGAATATTCTATTGTATTTTATTATTGTAATGAAGCGAATAATTATTCGCTTACACAAATAATATTACCAAAATATTTGGAATATTAAATAATCCATAATAATATATAAATTGATGATAGAATAGATATGATACATTTACAATGGTCAGACTTATATACGTCCATTCATGACTTTCCAACCTACAGTCATGACTCTTTGATAATTATTAATTATTAATTAATAATTATCTATTAATATTATTTTTAATATTTATATATTTTATGTTTGTTACATTGCCTTCCCCTTAAGGGAAGCTTTGTCCTCAAAGCTTGTTTAGTGAAGGACTTCTTTTTTTTATGAATAATGTCTTGCCATGTCTCTTTGAACTTGTAACTTCGACACTTGATGACACACGGTGATATAATTTTCGAATCCCTAAACTGAATTGTCGCATTTCCTCGAGAGTGATCCATCCAAGATTTACTTTCATCCGAGCTACCTGTTGGTCTCCTTGCTGGATAAAAACTTCTTGTTTTTTGTTTAGGTTGTAGATTTTGTGTTCCTTCGCATTTGACATTGTAACCTCTCTGTTTATGTACATTTTGACCCTATCGTTGGTCAAAATGACTTTTATAGTTAGTGTGTCAATAAGGAGCTTTTATTGTTTGTTCATTTGCTGGATTGACTTCTTTTTTATCTGTATTGATGACTGGATTTGTATTTGCTTTGTTTTCCTTAACTTGTTTTTTTGAGCCCAAAATTTTTTATGTCCTCTTCTGAATGTGCACCAACTTGTTTCCAACTAAATATTTAGCATTCTTAAGATTCCTAATCGTTTCTTCTTGCTCGGATGAAAGTAAATATTGGATGGATCACTCCCAAGGAAATGCGACAATTCAGTTCAGGGATTTGGAAATTATATCACCATGTCTCATCAAGTGTCGAAGTTACAAGTTCAGAGAGATATGGCAAGACGTTATTCATAACTGAGAAGTCCGTCACTAAACAAGATTTGACGACAAAGCTTCCCTTAAGGAGAAGGCAATGTAACGAACATAAAATATATAAATATTAAAAATAATATTAATAGATAATTATTAATTAATAATTAATAATTATGAAAGAGTCATGACCTTAGGTTGGAAAGTCACGAATGGACGTATATAAGTCCAACCATTGTAAATGTATTATATCTATTCTATCATCAATTTATATATTATTATGGCTTATTTAATATTCCAAATCTTTTGGTAATATTATTTGTGTAAGCGAATAATTATTCGCTTCAAGTGGTATCAAAGCTAGATTCCGGCCTTTGGCCATTTTATCAGCTTTTAGCCATTATTCCAGTTTCCTGAATTGGGTCTTTGACCATAAAAATAGAGATTAAAAGGAAAAAAAAGTGAGACGTAAAAAGATAAAAAGTAAAAATAAAAAATAAAAAAAAGGAAGAAGTAAAAATAAAAATAAAAAAAGAGAAGAAGGGAGAAGATTCCATAAAAAAGGAAAGAAGAAAACAAACGCCCGTGGTTTTATAAAACAAACCCTTGGTTTTATTAACAAACCAACTCACACCATAATTAAGTTATTTACATATTGAAAGGTTATTGGATATTAAATAATAACTCATACCTTAATTAGGTTGAGTTTAGTCTTTAATTCTCTTTATTAAATAACATAAAAGCTAGAAGTGCATAAAGAAGTGAGATTTGAACCTGGGTGGGGAAGTTAACAATCATTCTTTTCAACCACCTAATCTACACACAATCCACAAAGCAGTTAATCTAAATCAAAAGGTTAACCAACATGGAGATCCAAGTGCCTTGTTAATATTATTATTATATTTATGAAAAAATATTATTAATATTAATAATTGTAATAATTACAATTATTATTTAATACAAAAAAGAAAGAATAGCATTATTATTCAAGAATTCGAAGTCAAAGACCCTCCTATCATCGAAAAATTTGAAGACCATTTATTGCCGAAGAAGTCAAAGGAAGATCATTTATCGCCGAAAGTCGAAAACTATTCACCTTCGAACACAAAAATGGAGTCTCATGGTGACAAAAAAAGAAGATTCCAGAAGACCGACTCAAAGGTAGCCATTGACATTCTAAAACTTGAAGGGATTATTCAAAGCAAGCCTATTAGCATCGCTATTTTCCCAACCAACGAGGAAAATCACATTAACGTCAGCTTGGCAAATCAATTACTCATCCCAGAACTAAGTATAATCGAAAATAAAGATAAATATGGTGGGAAGCAATATGCCATTAGGGACTTAGAATTGACAATTGATGAGTATAAGTTCACATCCCAATTCAATGTTGTGAGCATTTATCTAAATGAAGTTGACATCATTATCGGCTTATCTTGGATGGAAACATTGGGAGCAATCATCGTAGATATGAAGAAAAAGTTTTTAACATTTCCATATAAGAAGAAACAAATCAAACTGCAAGATGTTTCAATGAAATCAGATTCCAAGGATGTGTCATCTGAAGATTTCAAAGACATTTCGAAGATGATTTCACAAGAAGATAAAAAATCAAGACAAAAGATGCAGAAAGAATTCGACAAAGTTATCAAGGACAAAGAAGAAGAGATATCTCATTAAGAGATCATAATCAGAAGTTGCTCTTTCAAATCAAGAAGGCGAAAGATAGGGCATAGGACCATCAAAAGATAGAAGAGGAAAATTGAGATCTACATAAGAAACTATTAGAGCTTAAAGACAATGCAAAAAAGAAAGAAGAAACGATCAGGAATCTTAAGAATGCTAAAGATTTAGTTGGAAACAAGTTGGTGCACATTCAGAAGAGGACATCAAAACTTTTGGGCTCAAAAAAACAAGTTGAGGAAAACAAAGCAAATACAAATCTAGTCATCAATACAGATAAAAACTAAGTCAATCCAGCAAATGAACAAACAATAAAAGCTCCTTATCGACACCCTAACTATAAAAGTCATTTTGACCAATGACAGGGTCAAAATGTACATAAACAGAGAGGTTACGATGTCAAATGCAAAGGAACACAAAATCTACAACCTAAACAAAAAACAAGAAGTTTTATCCAGCAAGGAGACCAACAGGTAGCTCAGATGAAAGTAAATATTGGATGGATCACTCTTGAGGAAATGCGACAATCTAGTTCAGGGATTCGGAAATTATATCACCATGTCTCATCAAGTGTCGAAGTTACAAGTTTAGAGAGACATGGCAAGACGTTATTCATAACTGAGAAGTCCTACACTAAACAAGATTTGAGGACAAAGCTTCCCTTAAGGGGAAGGCAATGTAACGAACATAAAATATATAAATATTAAAAGTAATATTAATAGATAATTATTAATTAATAATTAATAATTATCAAAGAGTCATGACTGTAGGTTGGAAAGTCACGAATGGACATATATAAGTCCGACCATTGTAAATGTATCATATCTATTCTATCATCAATTTATATATTATTATGGCTTATTTAATATTCCAAATCTTTTGGTAATATTATTTGTGTAAGCGAATAATTATTCGCTTCATTACAATAATAAAATACAATAGAATATTCTTCGAAGTTACAATTTTTCAACATAATCTACCTTATCCTAGCATAGCCTAAACTATCATAGCCCATCGCTAATATGTAATTGTTATATCCTTTTCTACATACATGTGTCTCCCAAGCCATAATGTGGCCCACCTAGACTAATCTACCATATCTAACCTAATCTTATAATAAACCCTATCCTACCATTACCTTAGCCTAAACAGCCCTTTCCTACCTACCAACATCTAAACTACCCTATCCAATTTAGCCATATGTAACTTAGCCTAATATATCACTTCCATAGCCTAAATTGCATTAACCTAATTTATCAATTCCATAGTTAATCTACATTAACCCACCTACACTGCCCTATACTATCCTATTATATGTTAGAGTAACTTATTTTTTTTTCACCTAACCCACCTTGCCATATCCTGTACTAACATATGCTACCCTAATATGTGTTTCCTAATATACCTTGAACCACCCTATAGTTACTATATCCCAATCCTATCATTTTCATCACTTCTCCTTGCTTACTTGGCTTAAACTACCCTCCTTTATACTAACCTACCCTATCTACCTAGACTTAGACTAACTTATCGTATACTATCTTACACTAGCATAGCTCAAAGGATGATACACTAGCATCACTCACCCTATTGAAACCTACCTTTCCTAACATATCTTACCACTATTGTTGTCTAAGTTATCCTATCCTACCTCTATACACCTAACCAAGTGTTTATCCTAAACATGCCTCCGCTACCTAGTCTAATCTACCCTACCATGGAATATTAATGCCTTTGTTTATATTTCATAGACTAATTTTCCTACCCTAGCCTAGCCTTCCTTACCTAGCTTAATATTGTATACTATAAACTAACCTACCCTGTCAACAACTCAAGAGAGAGTTCAATGTTAAATAGAGAGCTATTAAAGATGAAAGACTCAAGGGAGAGAGTCTGATTTATCAACAAAAGTCCTTTACTTTCATCCAAGATTTACTTTCATCTCGGTAAGTTTGTTGGGGCCTACCTAGTCAGGGAAAAATTCAAGTGGAAGATAAAGTATAAATAGGAGTGATGTGCTCCTTAGTTTAAAACACACACTCACTTTTGTATTGTGCATAGGAGAGAGAGATATATATATTTGTAGGGAGAAGAAGAATCTATTTGGGGTTTTGTCCCTCTACTTTTGATCATCTATAAAGAGGAAGTTTTGTTGGGTTTTCTTCCCCTAAAGGGTTTTCTAGGATAAATCGGTGTCTATCTTGTGATCCTATTTCTATTAGTGATATTGTATATGTTATTTTTGTGAAATTCAATTGAATACTAATGTTATTTATCTTAGCATATGGAATCATAACATGGTATTAGAGCTAGCCTCAATAGGACAACTTTCACAAGGTGAAACTCTCTCTCTTCTCCCTTCGATAATAAATCAGGTTTTTTGTCAAAGATGTAATTTTGGAAATTTAATTGCATAAAGAGTTGGACCTCCCTATGCTGCATCTACTGAGCCCTAGATTGAATTTTTTGAGTGGGTAGATCTTTGGGAAAGTCAAACCCTAGTTTGACTTTGTACCATAAAACTATAGAAAACCAGAAAACTATAAAAACTTATTGGTAAGGGGTTGGGGGTAAGTGAGTTGTGAAACATCTAATATGTTGTGCATACTCACGAGGAACCGCGCAAGGCAAAGACGAAATGATAGGGGGAAAATAGTTCACTTATTATAAATTTATGTCACTTTTTGTACTTATTGACCATTTCTTCGAAATATTGGTCTTTAGTGGTTAAATTAGTTAGAAGTTTGTTAGAAGGTATTTAGAATTGGACCTTGAATGTAAAGGTAGAAGCCTATAAATAGAATAATTATGCATGTAAAAGGGTGAGCTAGTTGGGAGGAATGTAGAGATAGAGAGTGAATACTAGGGTTTGATGGTTTACTATATGTTTTTTATCTACGATTCGTTTCCGGAAATAATATAATCTGATGTGGGTTGATCTGAACTCAGTGTTGTGTCTTTAACTTTTTCCTGCTTTTTCCTGCTTTTATACTGCTCTGATTCCGATGAGAAATGATGAATGAATGGGTTTGCATATGAATGGGTAATGCAATGTTTTCTGCTTATGGATAATGTCATCTTTTAGATCTATTTCCCTACTGGTATATCTGCTGAAATGACAAAGATTTTGACAGACCAAATGGTTCTATTTTGAACAAGCAAGTAGATTATATCTAAGAAATGAGATAATGAATGTTTGATTCCTGAAAACGCTACTCTATACTGTGGAAACTTGGTTCTAAAAGATCTCCCTTGAACATCTTGGGTGAGACCTCATCCGCTCTGCGGGTGTTGCTAGATGGGGTAAAACCTGTCCAGGCCGATGCTTAGGGAGATTGTGACATGTTGAGCGTCGATAGAGTGGAACCCTTGTCGATGGGGTTTTGTTGGTCGGGATCATGCAAACAAAAATATATATTATAATTTCGCAAGTCAATTTTGAGAGGTACTAAATATTTTGAATCTTTAGAAACCAAGTGTACCAGGCAATTCACCTCAGTCAAGCACATCTCCTAGTAAGGTCAGTTTTTCATTTTGAGAAATTTAATTTTTTAGTGACCTCATGGATAAGATGGCCCCAAGCACTAAGCTTGAGGATAAGCTAGAAGTCATAGATAATTTTCGAGCATGGAAATATAGGATTGACCTATTTCTTAGAGATAATGATCTTGACAAGTAAATCAAGGGATAATTTGCAGAACCTAAAGAGGATTAATCTAAGCAGAAGCACAACAAAGACGTGATTAGGAAAATGAGGATAATTGTTGATTCTATTAAATATCACTTGATTCCTCAAGTGTCATCTAAAGAAAAACCAAAGGAGATGTATGATGGCCCATCCAGAATGTATGAAGGAAGGAACCTCAATATAAATATGAATTTGAGAACTCAATTGAAGAGTACTAAGATGTAAGGAGAATCCATCCAAGACTACTTCACAAGAGTCTCCCATTTCAAGGAGCAACTAGAAGCCATTAGAGACTCCCTTTATGAATATGAGATATTTATGAATGCTCTCAATGGTCTCAATAGACCTTGGGATTCATTTATCCAGACTATGTGTGCCAGAAAGGAAATCAGTGTAATTTGACATTGTATGGGAAGATTGCATCCAAGAGGAGGCTAGAGTAGCCAATAGAGAAGCTCTACTAAAAGAAGATGATCAATCCCTAGACACCCATACCAAGAGAGGAATAATTCAATCTAAATTCAATAAGGAAATCCACAAGGAGTCTCAACCTCTCAAGAAGATCCAAAGGACAAGAGGAAACAATCAGAGAAGAAACTACTTAAACTTTCAATGTTTCAATTGTTGCAAGATATGGTACATTGCCAGAAATTGTCCATTGAAGAAAGAACAATACAAGAAGAGGAACAAAAAAAAAACATAATGCACACATATATTAAGATGAAGATGGAGAAGAATAGGAATAAGAGCCTCAAATAAAACAAGCAAAATAAGAAGATGCAAAAGAGCATGTATTATTCTCTGCACTCTATGGGTCTGTGACACCTGGAGACGATACATGGATTATTGATGGTGGTTCTTCAAAGCACATGATGCGACAAAAGAAAAATATGTTAAAACTTGAAGAGAACAACTCTCCTGATAATGTATCAATAGGAGATGACTATTAATACCCTATCAAAGGAATTGGTGAATCAAGCTACAAGCTTGATTCTGGAACCCCCATGAAGATGAAGGAATTATTATATGTACCAGTTTTGAAGAAGAACTTACTTTACGTCTCAATATTATATAAGAAAGGATATAGGGTTTGCATTCATAGATGGACAAGTACTTATGTGGCCCAAAGGAAAATCAATTGAATATGTAGTTTCCATAGGTGAAGAAGAAGGAGACTTATATAAAATCAAGGGGCATTCATAAATAACACTTGTTCATGAAACCACTAGCCCAAGTGAATTATGGCATAAAAGTCTTGCTCACATCAACTATAAAGCACTACTAAATGTGATCAAAGTAGTGATGAGTTTACCATATTTGAAGATCGATCATGAAGGAATTTGCAAAGGATGTGCAAAAGGGAAGAATATCAAGGATCCATTTTTGAAGAGTGAGACAAAGACTAAAGGTACGTTGGTATTAATCTATTCATATGTATGTCGTCCGATTCCCTCCACATATTTGAGTGGTTATGAATATTATGTTACATTTATTGAAGACTTTTCAAAAAATACATGGATATATCTTGAAAACAAAGGATGAATTTTTTGGAAAATTCAAGGAATTCAAATCCTTGATAGAGAATCATTTAGAAATAAGAATCAAGACACTCATAACAGACAATGATACATGATCAAGATATTCCAATGCATCTATGGGATGAAGCAGAAAGGACATAAATTTATGTAAATAATAGATTATCCCATAGTGCCCTTGGATTCAAGACTCCAAAAGAAATATTCATAGGAAAGAAGCCTGAAGTGAGCCACCTAAAGATATTTGGTTGCCTAGTATATGTGCACATACCAAAAGAAAAGAGAACCAAGTTGGAAACTTCGGGAAAGAAGGGAATATTTGTTGGATACTATGAAGTCTCCAAATCCTTTATAATATACATTCCAAGACTCCATCACATGGATATTAGCAGAGATGTCACATTTTCCAAAGAAGCAGCTCTCAAGAGATCCATAAAGTTCCAACATGAAGAAGTATACGAAGACGATGTACCTCTCATAAATATAGAAGTTGCACCCTTCCCTGAAGATGAAACGTCAACAGACCATGTTATGTTAGAACCTCAAGAACCTACTACTATGAATATGTCACGGAAGAAATCATGCTTGGGTAAGAGAAACTATACAAGAAGCAGAGAAGTATGGAGCTCCAGAAGGCTCCACAAGAGTAAGGAAGAAGTACAAACCATTTTCTAGTTATGTGGCTTTGATGTGCAATCTTGTAAATCAAGTACACCAGTTATGAAGAATCTATACAGAATAAATAATGGGTAGAAGTAATGACGAAAGCATACCAATAAAAAATGAGGAATGAAATTTGGGATATAGTTCCCAAACCAGAAGGAAAAGGTATGGTATATTCCAAGTGGATCTACAAGATAAATCATGCATCGTATGGAAGTATTGAGAAATACAAGGTAAGGTTATTGTCTATAGGATTCTCTCAGAAAGAGGGTTTATTATGAAGAGACATTTGCGACAGTAGAAAGGTACACTTCCATGAGAACCATCATGGCACTTACATCCATGGTGAAGTGGAGTTTACACCAGATGGATGTGAAGAAAGGTACACTTCCATTAGAACCATCATGGCACTTGCATCCTTGATGAAGTGGAGTTTACACTAGATGGATGTGAAGACAATTTTTCTGAATGGTGTCATTAAGGAAGAAGTGTACATAGACCAACCAAAAGGATTTGAAGTTGAATACATGTGGACTCACATATTTAATTTGCATAAGGCTCTGTATGGATTGAATAAATCTCCTGGAGCTTGGTACGGAAGGATAGATAGAGTTTTGACGAGCTTGGGCTTTACCAAAAGTAAATATGACCCTAGCATTTACTTTAAGGTTATGGATGATGAAACTATAATATTATTGTTGTATGTGGATGATTTATTTATGACAGGAAATGAGAAACAAATTGTAGAGTGCAAGAATAAGTTCTCTGAAGAATTTGAGACAAAATACCTTGGTTTGATGCACTATTTTATAGATATAAAAGTATGACAGAACCTAGAACCAATATTTCTCAACCAGGTAAAGTATGTTGTGGAAATCCTAAAAACATTTGATATGTTGGAATCTAAAGCCATGGCCACACCCATGGATACCAACCTGAAGTTGTTAGCTGATGAATCATCAAAGTCAATGGATGTGACTTAGTATAGACAAATTATTGGGTCGTTGATGTATCTGAAAAATACAAGGCCAGATACATGCTTTGTTGTAAACACCCTAAGTCAATATCTAGTTAATCCTAGATGTGTTCACCTTGTAGCTGCAAAGCATGTGATGAAGTACTTGAAAGGTACGATAAAATTTGGTTTATACTACGTTGGAGATCATGACTATAGATTGTATGGTTATATAGATCATATTGAGGTGGAAGTGTCTTAGACAGGAAGAACACCTCAAGTGGATGTTACTGTCTGGGATCCACCATGATCACGTGGTTTAGTAGGAAGCAGTCCATTGTTGCTCTCAACACAGCTGAAGTAGAGTATATGGCAGCTTGTTCTCCTAGTTGTGAAGCCATGTGGCTTCAAAAAATGATGTCAGGTGTATTTGACCTAAAGTTGGATACCATGGTGATTCTATGTGACAACCATAGTTGTATAAAGATGACAGAGAACCCAGTGTTCCATGAAAAATAAAAGCACATAGAAATCCAGTATTTTTACATACGAGATATGGTATAGAAGGGAGCTATAAAGATCTAGTATGTGAGAACTAATGAGAAAGTTGTTGATGTGTTGACTAAGCCTCTGTCTCAACTAAACTTTGAATACTTCCATGACAAGCTTAGTGTGGTTCGAAAGGACCTTCCATGAAATGGGGAGCAGTGATGACGATGTTGCAGTGGGATTGTATCATCCTTGGACATTAGTGCTAAAGTGATCCACGAGATTTTTTCTCTGAGATGTGGTTGATGATGTTGCAGTGGGATTGTATCATCCCTAGACATTAGTCCTAAAGTGATCTGAAATTTTTTGTCTACATGATGTGGTTGGGATTGTATCATCGCTGGACAATAGTCCGAAAGTGATTTTCATACTTTTGTCTCTATGATGTGGTTGGGATTGTATCATCCCTGGACATTAGTACTAATTTTATTCACAGAATTTTGTCTCCATGATGTGGTTGGGATTGTATCATCCCTGGACATTAGTCCCAAAGTGATACGCATACTTTTGTCTCCATGATGTGGATGGGATTGTATCATCCCTGGACATTAGTCCTAAAGTGATCCACATACTTTTGTCTTGGTGATGTGGTTGGGATTGTATCATCCCTGGACATTAGTCCTAAAGTTATCCTCATACTTTTGTCTCAATGATGTGGATAGGATTGCATTATCCTTGGACTTATGCCCTAAAGTGAAAGGGATTGATCATCCCATAACTGGATCATGTGTTTTTGTTGATCAAAAGATTAGGTGTTGTTGTATATGATGTTGGAGTCTGATCGAAAGCTCAAGTGTTTCTACAAATGAATTTGTTGCTGATCAAAAGATCAAGTGTTGTTGTATATGATCGAGTGATTAAGTGTTGCAGAAGATTAAGATCAAAGATGAAGACTCAGTGTTGTAGAAGATGATGCTCCAGTACTGAATATATTGAAGATGCTCTAGTTGTTGTTGTTGTTGAAAACTTCCAATGATTTATAGATGTATCACCTTGATATTGTCGATGCTCTCTCTCATTTCTCCTACAGTTGATGTTGATGATTCTCTCTCTACTTTCTACTACAGTTGATGCTTCTATTTTTAGTAGAATACCCTTCTCGTTAACGGGGAGGATTAAAATATTGTAACTTCAAAGAATATTCTATTGTATTTTATTATTGTAATGTATTCAGATATGTTTCCTTTGTCGGGATGTTGTTATTATATTTGGTCATCAGAGAGTCATGAGGTAAAACCTCCATTGTAAGTCGGGTCAATAGAACCCTTTAGAAATTAATATTATATTGTTTTGAGTTTTCCTAGGTAAGTCGACCAAGCAAGTTTGTCGAGGCTGACCTAGTTACGAAAAAATTCAAGTGGAAGATAAAGTATAAATAGGAGTGATGTGCTCCTCATTTGGACACACACACTCACTTTTGTACGGCACATAGGGGAGAGAGAGAGAGAGAGAGAGAGAGAGAGATGCAAGGAGAATAAGCACTTGTTTGGGTTTTTGTTCCTGTACTTTTGATCATCTATAAAGAGGAAATTTTGTTGGGTTTTCTTCCCCTAAAGGGTTTCCCAAGATAAATCAATGTCTATCTTGTGATTGTGTTTCTTTCAGTGATTCTGTGTATGCTATTGTTGTTAAATTGAATTGAATACTAATGTTATCTATATTAGCATATGGAATATTAACATATTACACTAAAAAGGTTAAGGTATATTAAACTAATTATGGTAGGATGCAATATGGTAGGTTAGGATAGGAAAGATTAGTGCATGTCAACCCATTGTAAGTTTAGTTAAGAGAAAAATAGATTAAGTTAAGTAGGCTGGTATAGGATATATTAGTGTAAGGTAGGGTAGGTTATCTTATGATAGGATATGGTTAGATTAGAATAAAGAAAGGTAAATTTATTTAAGGTAGTCCAAGTTGGTTATTATAGTTGAGGGTGGTTTAAACTACGCTAGAACAATCTAAACTATGCTAAGTAGGGTTAATTAGTCTTTAAATGCTAGGATTTGCCAGTGGAAAGTAAGGGTAGGGTAGGGTAGTATAGGGAAGAGTAAAGTTGGATTCGATAAGATATGAATGAGTAATGGACACTAAAATGTAATCGACTCAATACCATGGTGGTAAACACGATAGATCAACTTGTGATGACATAACTTATTCATTCAAATCCAATTGAGGTGATTTATGTGCCTTTGGGAAGCTTCTGATGTGTATAACATTGTCGACAAGCTAGGAATCATGATTGTAAAGTTTTGACCTTAAAAATGTCATTTAAGTCCTAAAATGGGATCTAGAAGGTTATAGACAGGAAATAACCAAAGTGGGACATACCCACATAATTGGAACTACAAGCCAATACATCTAGATTGTGCACCCATAAAGTACCAAAATAGATGACATAATCTAATTATCCATTTTAGATTATTTAGTTTAGGAAAATTTATAATAAGATAGGTATGAGAGGATAAGATATGTTATAGTCTAGTGTGGGATAGGTTTGGGTAGGATATGCCATATTAGCATAGGATAAGATATGTCTATGTAGAATAGTGTAGGTTATGGTAGGACATGATAGTTTAAAGTTTTATAATCAAGGGTTTCCAAAGGCAGTTTAGGCTAGGGAAGTCTAGGTAAATGGTAGGAACAATAGTTGAGGTAAAGGGTAGGGTTGGGTAGTTTAGGATAATGTTATATAGAGAAAGTTAGGCAAGGTTAGGTTCATAGAAGGTAGGTCATATTCTTCTAGGTAGGCTTGGTTAGGGAATAATATAGTTGAATAGTTTAGTCCGGTGATAACTTAGGTTAGTTGTAGGTTAGTGTAGGTTATACTACATTATTCTAAAGTAGTCCAGGATAGGAATAGTAGGAAGAATTAGAGACATGGTAGGATAGGTTAGGTTAGGGTAACATATTGTACTCTAGCGTAGGAAACATTAGGGTAGGGTATGGTAGTTTATGATAGGTTACATAACGTAAGGTAGTCTAGGGTAGGGTAGTTTAGGGACATGGTAGGTTAATGTTCGGAGATGTAGAGTAGTGTATTTTAAGGTTATTTGATTTAATTTAGTGTATGATAAATTATTATAGGATATGATATGAAAGGATAGTCTATACTGTCCTAAGATATGCTAGGTTAGTGTATCCTTAAGGTTAAGATTTGGATTTAGGATTTCATATGTAAACCTATGGTTAAGAATATGTTTGAAAGTTTAGCTTGGCATTAGGGTTTTTTCTTAGTGATTTCAAATGAATCTTAGGACCTAGTATATGTAGTTATGGCAAGGTGTATTAGCCTCTATAATATAGTCTAGGGTAGAAGATATTAGGTTAGTCAAGAAGGGGGTATATTATACTTAGTAATATAGGTTAGGGAATGATGTATTAATATAAGGTAATGTGGGGTATATTAGGTTAGGTAGAAGAAAGGATAGGGTAGAGTAGCATATATTAGGTTAGGTAGAGGGATATATACAATAGGATTAGGGAAAGTTAGGTTAGTTTAGGTTCATAGAAGGTAGGTCATATTAGGTTAAGTAGGCTTGGTTAGGGAATATTACAGCTGAATAGTTTAGGCCGGTGATAAATTAGGTTAGTTGTAGGTTAGTGTAGGTTATACTACATTATTCTAAAGTAGTCTAGGATAGGAATAGTAGGAAGGTTTAGAAACATGTTAGGATAGGTTAGGTTAGGGTAACATATTGTACTCTAGGGTAGGAAACATTAGGGTAGGGTATGTTAGTTTTTGATAAGTTAGACAAGGTAAGCTAGTCCAGGGTAGGGTAGTTTAGAGATATGGAAGGTTTATGTTAAGACATGCAGAGCAGTGTATTTTAAGGTTGTTTGATTTAATTTAGGGTATGAGAAATTATTATAGGATATGATAAGAAAGGATAGTGAACACTATCATAAGATATGTTAGGTTAGTGTAGCCTTAAGGTTAAGATTTGGATTTAGGCTTTCATATTTAAACTTATGGTTAAGAATAGGTTTGAAAGTTTAGCTTGGGATTAGCTATTTCAAATGAATCTTAGGACCTAGTATATGTAGTCATTGCAAGGTGTATTAGCCTCTATAGTATAGGCTAGGGTAGAATATATTAGGTTAGTCTAGAAGGGGCTATATTATACTTAGTAATCTGTGTTAGGGAATGATGTATTAATATAAGGTAAGGTGGGGTATATTAGGTTAGGTATAGGAAAGGTTGGGGTAGAGTAGCATATATTAGGTTCGATAGAGGGATATATACAATAGGATTAATTTGGATAACGTAGAGTAAGTTAAGCTAGTTGAGGAAAAGAAGGGTGAATTTGAATGGGTATGCTAGGCTAGGTTAGCATAGGTTATGGTAGGGTAGGTCTAGTTAGGATTAATACAAGGTAGCACAAGGTCTTTTAGGTTAGTGTAGGATACACTAGGATAGGGTAGATGAAATATGTTAGTTTAGGGTAGGCTACATCAAACTAGGTAGGTAACACTAGCTTAGGGTAGTTGTAAGCTAATCTAAGGTAGGGTATTGTAGTTTGTGTAAGATGGGATAGGGAATTGGTTGATTAGAGTAATACATATTAGGTTAAATCACTATAATGGTTTTTGGTTGAACCACCCTCCATTTATATAATATGATTAAGAGGGGGGCAGATCTTGTAAATTTTTTCGTTGTGTCTATGTGTGTGTAGTTCTTGTTGGATTTTTGTTCTTAACCATAATGGAGATTATAACTAAGTTACAGGCTTCCAAATGAATGGATAGTTTCTATTAAATGAGATTTCTAATTATGTTTTTCATAAAAGCTATATATATTTCATATTTATTTGAATCTTCGATATGGGTTTTGTTGTATGGAACAAAATATACTTTCATACAATTAAGTATCAAATAAATTTGCATATTTTTTTTAAATGTCCATGAATCCCTCCCCACATTGTTATTTATTAGATAAAGTGAATGACACATGATTCCTAATATTCCATGTTTCACCTCATAATCCTTGTTGGTTTGTTAAAAATTAGACATGGTTACTTTATATTGGAAACCATACCAACTTGCAATGCTCGACTCCAAATCCCTCTTATATATTATGAATATAGTTTGGGTGTTTTTAAGTGAAGGATATAAGGCTCACACCTAGTGATCCTACCAAATATTTATGAAATTCAATTTTGAGTCAGCTAAAGATGCAATATGTTTCCGATAAGATTTAGATAATATTGCACATAATCTTATGTGGATCTAAGCCAATTAAAACCAACCGATAAAATGATGAAATTAAGATCCATGCACTGTAACCAATGCAAGAAAGTGAAAGTATGTGAGAAATAAAAATATGATAAAGTAATTGAAGCAAGCTTTATGATGACATATTAAAACCATACAACTAAACATGCATCATGAAATTTTAATCTGAGTCAGTAGAAGGCTATATGCAATTGAAACACAAATAATGAAGTTTTGAAAAATAAGACTTGGAATAAAATATTTGTTTTTGAAAATATACAAGCGGGTTCACAATTCAATTATCTTGGGACATATTGAGGCCTCAACAAATGGTGACATGCTACGTGAAACTATGAATCTCTACAATGCATTCTTTGATTTTCAATATAAACACTTGGAATGAAGTGTTTAGAAAATCCGTTTCAATCTAGTGAGTAATTTTTCCTAGTTAACTACCTAATGCAACCTAGTTGTATATTTAGGTCTAGTTACAATCTAGTTTAAGATGAATGTCTATCTAAACACTAGTTTCTCATACATGACTAGTTAAATATTTCATGAGGTAGTCATATGACCATGTAATCATAACTACAGATGCATGAATTAGTTTCCTTATTAAGTAGGGTGTACTTTTCTAATATTGGAACAAAAGCACCTTAGTTATTAGTTATGGGCCTAGTTAAACACTAACAAAACTTTCATGACCAGCATAACTCCCTAAGGAGAACACATTTGAGCATTCATGACAATTTGTTTAAACTTTAACTAGATTGTATGATTGTGCATATAATTGAGACTAGTTTAATTGCCTCTATATGTCATCTTTCATATCATCGATCAAACACTTGCAACATAACCCAAATACCTGAATAGATTCTCTAGGTGGTTGTATAAGATTTCTTCTTCTATATACATTTAATCACACCAAATACATTTAGAATCATTGTTTACTTTAAATACAATCACTTTAACGCTAATCTACATAAGCAAATCTTATTGGAAATTTAATAAGGTACAATTGCTACATTAGTAGCAAGACTATCCTTTGAATGAGATAACAATTACATAGTAAATATGTCTTTTAATTGTGGTTAACAACCTCCATAACAAGGTACCATACTTTGTACTTGATATAATGGGTACAACCAACAGAGATGAGACATGAGTCTCCTGAGTGAAGAAAACGACAAGGTTAGATATGCTTTAGATGATAAAAGAAGCTAATTAAAAGGTACGCACATATATAACTGATTTACTCTACACTGTCTTTCGAGACTTATTTCAATGCCTTCCCACCATTGGGACACATATTTTGCAACCACCACTTGAAGTCATGTAACTCAACTGGCATATTAGTACTAGATATCAACCTATAAATCCAAGAACACAAGTTTCATAATAAAATTAAAAACAAGATAAATTAAATCCATAAACAAAGCTAACCATTATAGATACGTCTTTTAGCTTGGACGAATGAAAGTGTGTCTACGACTTTCCTCCCAACCATAGGATTTATTTAACATATGTTTATTCGTCTAAATCCACCCCCGATTTGAGCGACGAATCCACTAAGATTCAATGTTATAAACATAAAATCTCCAAGTTTCTAGTTAAGATAGTATTGTAGTCAAAGGAATACTTGGTCTATGAGTATGAGACTTAAAATTATTAGTCGTCACAACATTTTTAAAATCATTAATCATGACTAATCCCTCGTCATGTTTTTGTTCACAAACAATAGGCATGCCATGCATATTGCTTAATTCGATGGAATCTACCCAAAATTATAAAGTGTAATTCCATTAGTAAAAATAAATTATTCTACCATTTATAACAACAATTTTCTCTACCAGTATTTATACCCAGACACATCTATAAATTACCCATTACATTCAAGATGATAAGATTAGAAACTTCTTCGTTGGATATCCATATAATAAGATAGGGATCTTCCCTTAGCTAGTGCATTTATTCCTAAATTGACCTCTACTATTATACAACTTATTATCGAAAATCCTTTCATGATTATGGTAATATATGAACCTCTTGCCAAAATATAATTAAATATAAATAAAATAGTCAAGTTGACCCAGGCTTTATTTTTAATGCAACATTTTGAAAACTCGATAAACAACTTAACGCTTTAGAAAATCTTATAAACACCTTCAAAGAGCAACCAAATTGAGATTCATGTTATCAAACATTAAACTCATTTCAGAGATTGTAGGAAGTCAAAATGATATTTAAAACATCGAGCTTGATCTCCTATCCAAAAATTGTAGGTAGTGAAAACAATATCAAACTTAACCTCTTATCCAGAAAATCACAGTCAGTCAATATAATATCCAAATGCAGGCACAAAAATCAATCACGGATCTTAATCCAAAACACAGGTAGTCAAAGTAATATCAACTTGATTTCTCATTAATAAATCACAGGAATCAACACATTTAGATCTAAAATATATCAAAACTGGAATCACGGGCATCCATTCTTGTAGTTAGATCAATACACAATGAGAAGGAAATCGCAGCATACATTCTTATGTCAGATCCAAACAATATGAGAAATTTATTGCAACATACATTCTTGTAGTTAGATCCATACAGTACGAGAACGAAATCACAACATGCATTGTTATGTTCAGATCACAGTGCAATGAAAATGCAGGCATACATACAATATCAAGAAATAGAAACAGATCTAAAACGTTTAAAGAAATCTCTAGCAGTAAATCAACTTGGTCTCTCATCCATAAATCAAAGGCACCATTACATTCAGATCTAAAACCTATCAAACTCAAATCGTAGGAAGATCTAAAATGTTTAAAGAAATTGTTGGCAATTAATGTAATATGAACTTGGTCTCGTATCCATCAATCACATCAACCATTACTTTCAGATAATTCAAACAAAATTGAAGGCATTAAAATATATATTCATATCCACAATGAAACCAAAGGAAAATCGCATGCAGTTAAAATATATATTAGATCCACACATTTTAACCCTCTCAACATTGCAGGAAACCAGGTTCTCCAGGAAAGAAGCAAAATTGCAGTCACAATATATATATATATATTCAAATCTACACACTTCAACCGCAGGCAGCATTACATGTTGATCTAAAATGCCCATTTATATATGTTTTCGAATTAAATGGTAGTGGACCAAAATGCTCATTTATACACATGAAGATATTGATCCAAGCTTCAATGCATTCATTGGAAGGAAAAACAAAGAGTCATTCCTCAAGTTTTTTCATACATATCGCAGGTCTCTGCTCAGCTCATCTCCTTCCATATTGAAAAGAAAAAATGCCCACCATGGTATCCTTCCTTCCCTTTGTCATTGGTAATAAAAATAACCTCCTCTTGGTTCCCAAGGTTTCAAGTGGTGCAAAAATACTTCCAAGTGTTTGTGTTTAAAATCCATCAAGAAGACAGATGGAATCAATTTTTGTTAAGGGAATGATTCCCATGATTCTCTCGATGAGAGATCGCATTATCAAACTCTATAACTCTTACAATTTTGATGTCTTTTATGAATATATACAAATAATAATGATAATCCTCTCCAAATTTACTTATCTTAAGGTTCTTCCACTATTGTGTATCATGTTCTACATACATTAAATAGCGTNGGTTCTTTCCATACATTATATATAATATTCTATGTAATAACCAATATATATATATATTATTGTATATATATATCAAGGTTCTTTCATTATAATAGATTTTTTTGTGTCTGTAGGATCCCATGATCTTCTCTTAGATATCCCTTAAAGTAATTATCTATATGTAAAGGGAATAATAAAATACCAACTTCATAACTTTATGATCCATGTTCCATAAAGAGGTTTTTAGCATTTAACTATTACAACGAAATGTACTTACCTTTATACCGCAATGTTTGCTCGATATCCCCAAACATCGTTTTAGTCGTACAACACTTTCAGTCGTCTAACATTACCAATTTCATCCACAATTTGATAAACCTAGGATTAGTACGTACAGTTCCTTTTACTTACACTTTGTGTTTTTCAATCGTGTTTTGAGGGGATGTTACATCCTTCTCCCCTTAGAATTAACACCATTTTTGGTGTTACATATTTGTTAAATATTTGCATTCATTTCCCTTTAGGTTCTCATTGCTTGCTTCCGCATCTGTTGCGATGTATTTCAGCTTTGTTGTCTTCCAACTTGTTCTTTGTGAGGAATCACAACGTCTATCCAGAATATCATCATATGCATACATACTTCTAATGTCAACAGAATATTGCATCAGTAAAAACATGTTTTATTTGACCTCTTTTTGAGTGTCACTTTTATAGAAATTATTCTTGCGGCAATATTCTTAGCTTTACTTTCAATACATACTTTAATCCTTTAGATTAACATGATTACATCATATGCTTTTTTAGGTCACCAAATCAAAATATGAAACATACCACTGTATGTCTACTATCATCAACATCAACAGTTTAGGCATAATTCAATAATCCAACACTATTTAATTTTAGGATTTACAATGGTTCAAGTATTCATGTTTACTATATTTATCAATAGATAAGCACATTACCTCATAGGAACAAAAACACATATACGTTTTACAAGTATTATTGAATGCCTTCTAGTTCCTCTTGGATGCCCTCCATCCAAACAAACATAGTGTCAACAATATTCTAAGTATTAATCCAAGCTACCCAACAAAATGATGATACCCTTTCTTGGGCGTATCTCCTACTTGGGCTATTCAATGTTCTTCACCGAGATCAAGCGCTTCCTTTTCTAACACCATGATACTCGGAGGGTCTTCAAGGAGCCCTTACTCTCATAATAGTCTCTTACAATATAAATTCATGTGGAAAGGAGTCTAACTGTATGTATTATACCTGAGAATCCCTAGGTTGTATACCGGTGCTTAGCTGGCTTAGGGGAAACATGTACCTCCTGTACATATATGTAAGCATGTACCTCCTATGCATTCTTCTTTTCAGTTTCACATGTTCCAAATGTCTCTCATGTCATTTGGTTGCTTGCAGTCATGGAACTTTGATTCCCATCATGGCTCTCTATATTATTGCCATAACCAAGTCTTGGATGCCTACATTTCTCCATGAATAGTTAGTCACACTATCAAATTGTATAACAATCTATATTTCAGGTAACGATTCCCACCGATGAATTCTTTCAAACAAATCTTTATCCTTGATTCAATATGCGTAGGAAATCAACTTCTAGCCTAATTATAATTCACAAGTGAAATATAATGATTTGAATCACCCCATTATTTGCATAACATGTGATATTAGTTTTTATACATGTGCACTTTTAACATGTCTGATACCCATTTTTTGGATTTGTATATGCAAAATCATAAAAGTATACCTCTATCATCGTTACCCAACTTTCCAAATGAGCTTCCTTGGTTAAAATGAAACTAAGAACAATGAACAGTTCCAAATATGTTCTATTTAGTCACTTACTTTTACAACACCATTAATCTGTTACCAACAACGTGCACCACGATGGGTCAATATTTTCTTTAGACGAAAATATTAAGTGGTCACTTGTCTATTGACCTGGATTTCAATGCTTTTCTATAACATACAGTGAGTGCTTCTAACAAAAACATTTTCTATGTTTTCATTTAACACTTTTTTCTACAATCACAAGTGAAAATGGAAGTGTTATCACTTAGCATTTGGAAGTTAAAGAGACACTTCATAAAACATTAGGGATACCAGAATTTGTAACCATAATTCCTATTAATCAATGTTTAATGTCTCTAGTAAATATATATCATTAAAACTATGTTTTTTCTACTAATGTATACACATGTATTATGACAAAATGCATTTTTTCTAATGACACGCAATTTCCCTTTAATATGACACCTCAAAATTTTCACGGGTTCCCATGCGGGTACTTAGGATAAAAGAGATAGGTCATATGTCTAAAGAAGAATGGTTGTCTTCTTTTGTTAATATGTTTACAAACTTTTTATTTGGGTATCACGTCTAGATCCTGCTTCAAAGGGTTTTCTTTGTATTAGTTTAATTGGTATCTAACATTAGAGAGAATTTGAGGTAAAAAATGGGCCTCCTAAGAGATGTACTACAAAAATATAAGATATATTAAAATATTATGAGTTAGGGGTTTTATAGGGTAGGTATATATGACAACTCACCTCCTACACTACTTTTTATGCACAATATAAATAACCATGGTTGATTTATTTTTCTAAATTGACTATAAATAAAATTAATAAAATAACTCTACAATGATGTGACTAAGATTCATTGTAAATTCTAAAAAATTTATTGTCCTTTAGCATTTATTTGTATTGAACTTGTAAATAAAATTAAACAAAAATTAATTTAATTTATATGCATAACTAACATATTTTTTTCATATAAATATCATTCATGAATTTAATTTATTTTAAAAGTACAATATATTATTTTATAAAAAAATGTGAAAAGACATTTTTATGAATTATGAGTACTTTACTTGAAAATGACAATAATATTATTTTATGAGAAAGTGAATTGTGAGTACTTTACTTGAAAATAACAATAATATTATTTTATGAGAAAGTGTAAAATGAATTTTATTATGAGTACTTCACTTTATGACTTAAAAGTACTTGTACCACTACCTTGGTTAACTATGGGTTTTCATCCACCACAGAAAATGTGACAAATAAGCATTCTTAACTCATGCAATGCCACCTCAACCATGGGAGATGATGTCATCTACTAGAATGTAATTGGTTGATTTTTATAGTACATTTTGGTCCTTTTGAGGCCCATTTTTGACCTCAAATTATCTCTAATGATTATTCCTTTCGAATTCTCAAAGGATAAACATACTATTTAGTAGTCCACAACACTAAATTGTAATTAATCTATTAACAATATTCTAAGGCCCTTTTTTTATAATGCTAACCTAATTTATTTTTATAGGAATCATGTTATACTAAAAACTCGAAAATGGTACTTATCTTGTTTCAGATGACCAACTGATCACTCTAGTTTGAGTATAATCCTTGTCCATCTATAGGTTTCTCCAATGAACTTTGCACCCCTAATGTACTTCCTATAACACAAAAAAACTGCAAGGTTAGTTCATCTTCATCATTGCATCTCCTACTATATGAATTTCAAAGATTATCGTGCATTCATCATGACAAGGAGAAAGAATAATAAATAACAATTTCCTTTTCTAGTGGAACTTACTTCAATCTACATTCTAATTCTCACATTAGTGGGTCAGTACGGATTAGTTATATACTTACACTTCATCCTTTAGAATAAAAATGACTCATAGTATGAGAGGGAAAGTCTTCCTCGATATTTACCTTATTGCTTTCTGTTATCTGTAACCACCCAATCATTATTTTATCCAACTTGTACCTTCTGATTTGTGTTCCTCCCATAAAGTCCTAAGTGTTGCAACTTGAGCTCTGATACCACATGTAACATACCTCAAATACTTGAATAGATTCTCCAGGTGGGAAATATAATATTTTTTCTTCTATATACATTTAATCACTCCAAATACCTTTAGAATCAATGTTTACTTAACCATAACCATTTTTTTATGATTAAGAATCTAAAATACAATCACTTTAATGCTAATCTACAAAATCAAATCTTATTGGAAATTTAATAAGGTACAACCATTACATTAGTCACAAGACCATCCTTCGAATGAGATCACGATTACACGGTAACTCTGTCTTTTTATTGTGGTTAACACCCTCCATAACAAGGTACCATACTTTGTACTTGATCTCATGGGCACAACCAACAGAGATGAGACATGAGTCTCCTGAGTGAATAAAATGACAAGGTTGGATATGCTTTAGATGATAAAATAAGTTAATTAAAAGGTACACACATATACAACTGATTTACTCTACACTGTCTTTCGAGAGTCATTTCAATTCCTTTCTACCATTGGGACACAGCTTCTACAACCACCACTTGAAGTCATGTAACTCAACATGCATATTAGTATTAGATATCAACCTATAAATCCAAGAACATAAGTTTCATAATAAACTTAAAAACAAGATAAATTAAATCCATAAACAAAGCTAACCATTACAGACACTTCTTTTAGCTTGAGCGACTGAATGTTATATTTTTATCATTCAAGATAGCATTATCTTATGATATTTAACTAAGAGAATAACAAGCACAAAATCAAACACAAGAGACAATAGACACAAATATTTTCCTCGAAGAAACCATAAAGGAGAAAACCCAGCAACTTCCTTAGAGATAGAATTAGCACCAAAAGAAAAATCCCAAAACAGTAAGATGATCTCTTGACAGCAGTAGTCTCTCTCTCTCTTGTCCCGGCAACTTCTTCTCTCTCAGTTATGCACTACAAGTGAGTGTGAGTGAATGTGTGTTAAATAGAGAGACTCACTCTCTATTTATACTAATTCTCGACTTGATAATAACTCACTAGGGCTGACTTCTTTAGGAGAGTCTAATAACCCTAGGACCCCATAACTGCGGGGAATTTAGCCCTTGATCAATAGGAAGGGTTACCCTCTATGACTTTACATGACTTGTTTACATTATTGAATCTCCCGATAGGAATATTGGGGCATGACATGAATCAATTACGTTACAAATAATTCCTGGAATAAACATTAGGGTACAATACATAAGATATACAAGTGAATACATTCTAAAGTTACAAATACATCAACACTTCCTATTAACTCGAAAGGTATTCTCTCCACACAATTTTTCAAGACATCTTCTTTGTATCCAATGGATCATCATCGAGTTCTCATCATCTTCATCTTCAAGTCATCTTCATTACTGGGTCTGGATCATCACTCGATCTGGATCATCACTACTGGATCATCATCACTGGATCTGGATCATCACTCAATCTAGATCATCTCTGGGTCATCATCACTGATGCTATCTCTCGATTCTTCTCGTCATAGGAATTTCTAGAGACGTAGCCTTTTTTCATGCTGGTTGTAATCCTAGCCTCCATGTAGATCTTCTTCAGTGCTTATATTTGACCCTAAGATAGAATGGCATGCCCAACACTTACATCTGACCATGAGAGGAACACATCCAACAACCATGTCATAAAGGCATGCCCAACACTCACATCTGACCATGGGAGGAACACATCCAAGAACCATGTTAGAAAGGCCCAACACTCACATCTGATCATGGGAGGAACACATCCAAGAACCATAATGGAAAGGCTCAACACTCACATCCGATCATGTGAGGAACACATCCAAGAACTATATCGGGAAGGCTCAACACTCACATATGATCATGGGAGGAACACATCCAATAACCATATCGGAAGGGCTCAACAGTTATATATGACCCTCAGAGGAACACATCCAAGAACCATGTCAGAAGGGCTCAGCACTTATATCCAGCCATGTGGGTAACACATCTCGCATCCATGCTAGAAGGGCTCAACACTTATATCCAACCATGTGGGGAACACGACTCGCATCCATACCATAAGAGATCAATACTTATATTTGATCATGTGGGAACAAATCCCATAATCTCTTCAAAATGGCTCTGCACTTACATTTGATCATGTGGGAACACATCCCATAGTCACATCAGAATGGCTCTGCACTTACATCTGATCATGTGGGGATACATCCCACAGTCACATCAGAATGGCTCTGCACTTAGATCTGATCATGTGGGAACACATCCCACAGTCACATCATAATGGCCCTGCACCTACATCTGATCATGTGGAAACACATCCCACAGTCACATCAGAATGGCCCTCAGCTCCAGGATGAGTATTCCTGGTAACTGACTAGGTGCCTCCATTCTCCCAGAAAATGGCCTTCAACGCTTATATTTGATCATGTGGGAACACATCCCATAGTCACCTTGGAATGGCTCTGCACTTTCTATCTTATGATCAGCCTTATACTTGAGCCCATAATCAACTGTACCCTTTAGGTACCGCAGAATATGCTTTGTAGCAATCAAGTGAACATGTCTCGGATCCGACAGGAACTGGCTCAAGGTGTTCACAACAAAGCAAATATCCGGTCTCATATTTGTTAGGTACATCAAGGACCCAATCATTTAACGATACATCATAGCATCAACCATCTCTGATGAAGCATCACTTAGAAGCTTCAGGTTTGATGCCATGGGTGTGGTCATGGCCTTGCAGTCCATCATCCCAAACCTCTTCAGGATCTCTATTGCATACTTCCCTTGTCTGAGGGATATTCCATCTGCATTCTGCCACACCTCCACGCCTAGAAAATAGTGCATCATACCCAATTCCTTCATTTCAAACTCAGCAGCAAGCTTTCTCTTTGTATCAGCAATCAACCCATCCATACCTGTTACAAACAGATCATATACATACAACAAGAGTATCACTGGGTTCCCATCTTTAACCTTTTAGTAAAGGTTGGAATCTGCTTTACTTTTGGTAAAGACCAAACTGGATAGGAAGCTATCAATTATTCCATACCATGTCCTGGGTTCCTGTTTCAGACCATACAGGGCTTTCTTCAATTTACACACATGAGTCTCCCTGTCATGTGTCTCAAAACCGAGTGGCTGCTCCACATAAAAAGAAACTCTCCAAGTTTCTAGTTAAGATAGTATTGTACTCAAAGGAATACTTGTTCTATAAGTATGAGACTTAAAATTATTAATTGTCATAGCATTTTTAAACCCATTAATCATGACTAATCCCTCGTCATGTTTTTTTTTATAAACAATGGGTTTTTCATGCATATTGCTTAATTCGATGGAATCTACCCAAAATTCTAAAGTGTAATTCCATTAGTAAACATAAATTATTCTACCATTTATAATTATTCTACCATTTATAACAACGATTTTCCCTACCAGTATTTATACCCAGACACATCTATAAATTACCCATTACATTCAAGATGATAAGATTCTAAACTTCTTTGTTGGATATCAATATAATAAGATAGGGATCTTCCCTTAGCTAGTGCATTTATTCCTAAATTGACCTCTACTCTTATACCACTTATTATCGAAAATCCTTTCATGATTATGGTAATATATGAACCTCTTGCCAAAATATAATTAAATATAAATAAAATAGTCAAGTTGACCCAGTATTTATTTTTAATGCAACATTTTGAAAACTCGATGAACAACTTAATGCTTTAGAAAATATTATAAACACATTCAAAGAGAAACCAAATTGAGATTTATGTTATCAAACATTAAACTCATTTTAGAGATTGGAGGAATTGAAAATGAGATTTAAAACATCGAGCTTGATCTCCTATCCAAAAATCACAGGTAGTCAAAACAATATCAAACTTAACCTCTCATCCAGAAAATCACAGTCAGTCAATATAATATCCAAATGCAGGCACAAAAATCAATCACGGATCTTAATCCAAAATGCAGGCAGTCAGTAATATCAACTTGATTTCTCATCCATAAATCACAAGAATCAACACATTTACATCTAAAATATATCAAAACTAGAATCATAGGAATCCATTCATGTAGTCAGATCCATACATAATGAGGAGGAAATTGCAGCATACATTCTTATGTCAGATCCAAAGAATATGAGAAGGTAATCACAACATACATTCTTGTAGTCAAATCCATATAGTACGAAAAGGAAATCACAACATGCATTGTTATGTTCAGATCACAGTGCAATGAAAACGAAGGCATACATACAATATCAAGAAATAGAAACAGATCTAAAACGTTTAAATAAATCTCTGGAAGTAAATCAACTTGGTCTCTCATCCATAAATCAAAGGCACCATTACATTCAGATCTAAAACCTATCAAACTTGAATCGTTGGAAGATCTAAAATGTTTAAAGAAATCATTGGTAGTTAGTGTAATATGAACTTGGTCTCTTACCCATCAATCGCATGAACCATTACTTTCAAATCATTCAAAGAAAATTGAAGGCATTAAAATATATATTCATATCCACAATGCAACCAAAGGAGAATCGCATGC
>LPNX010832755.1:142293-214862 GCA_001517045.1 Pseudotsuga menziesii | reverse complement strand
ATATATACACACACACTTCAATTGCAGGCAGCATTACATGCTGATCTAAAACGCCCATTTATATATGTTTTCGGTATAAATGGCAGTGGACCAAAATGCTCATTTATGCACTTGAAGATATTAATCCAAGCTTTAATGCATTCACTTGAAGGAAAAACACAGAGTCATTCCTCAAGCGTTTTCATACATATCACAGGTCTCTGCTCAGCTCATCTCCTTCCATATTGAAAAGAAAAAATGCCCACCATGGTCTCCTTCCTTCCCTTTCTCATCGGTAATAAAAATAACCTCCTCTTGGTTCCCAAGGTGCCAGGTGGCGCAAAAATACTTCCAAGTGTTTGTGTTTAAAATCCATCAAGAAGACAGATGGCATCAATTTTTTTTAAGGGAACAATCTCGATGATTCTCTCGAGGAGAGATCGCATCATCAAACTCAATAACTCTTACAATTTTGATGTCTCCTATGAATATATACAAATAATAATGATAATCCTCTCCAAAATTACTTATCTTAAGGTTCTTCCACTACTGTATATCATGTTCTGTATACATGAAATAAGTTTATGCTATATATATATATACCCATAACATAACATAACATAACATATATATATATATATATATGTATGTATATATGTGTGTGTGGGCTATAATATAACATAACATATATATATATACCCAGGTTCTTTTATTGCCATTATGATATAACCAATATATATATATATATATATTAGGGTTCTTTCATTATAATACCTTTTTCCATGTCCCCAGGATCCCACGATCTTCTCTTAGATATCCCTTAAAGTAATTATCTATATGTAAAGAGAATAATAAAATACCAACTTCATAACTTTATGATCCATGTTCCATAAAGAGGTTTTTAGCGTTTAACTATTACAACCAAATGTGCTAACTTTTATACCACAATGTTTGCTTGATATCCCCAAACATCGTTTTAGTCGTACAACACTTTCAGTCGTCTAACATTACTAATTTATTCCACAATTTGATAAATCTAGGATTAGTACTTATAGTTCCTTTTACTTACACTTCACGTTTTTCGATCGCGTTCTGAGGGGATGTTACATCCTTCCCCCCTTAGAATTAACACCATCCTTGGTGTTACATATTCATTAAATATTTGCATTCATTTTCCTTTAGGTTCTCATTGCTTGCTTCCGCATTTGTTGTGATGTATTTCAGCTTTGTTGTCTTCTAACTTGTTCTCTGTGAGGAATCACAATGTCTATCCAGAATATAATCATATTCATACATACTTCTAATGTCAACAGAATATTTCATAAGTAAAAACATGTTTTATTTGACCTCTTTTTGAGTGTCACTTTTATGGAAATTCTTCTTGCGAAAATATCCTTTGCTTTACTTTCCATACGTACTTTAATCCTTTAGATTAACATGATTACATAATATAATTTTTTAGCTCACCAAATCAAAATATGAAACATATCACTGTATGTCTACTATCATCAACATCAACAGTTTAGGTATAATTCAATAATCCAACACTATTTAATTTTAGGATTTACAATGGTTCAAGTATTCATGTTTACTATATTTATCAATAGATAAGCACATTACCTCATAGGAACGAAAACACATATACATTTGACAAGTATTGTTGAATGCCTTTTGGTTCCTCTTATTTTCCCTGCATCCAAACAAACACAGTGCCAACAATATTTTGAGTATTAATCCAAGCTACCCAACACGAGGACGATACCCTTTCTCGGGCGTATCTCCTACCTATGCTATTCAATGTGCTTCACTGAGCTCAAGTGCTTCCTTTTATAATACCATGATACCCAAAGGGTCTTCAAGGAGCCCTTACTCTCATATCAGTCTCTTACAATATAAATTCATGTGGAAAGGAGTCTAATTGTATGTATTATACCTGAGCATCCCTATGTTGCATACTGGTGCTTAGCTGGCTTAGGGGGAACATGTACCTCCTGTACATATATGTAAGCATCTATCTCCTATACATTCTTCTTTTCACTTTCACATGTGCCAAATGTCTCTCATGTCATTTGGTTGCTTGCAGTCATGGAACTTTGGTTCCCATCATGGCTCTCTATAGTATTGCCATAACCATGTCCCAGATGCCTGCATTTATCCATGAATAGTTAGTCACACTATCAAATTGTATAGCAATCTATATTTTAGCTAACGATTCCCACCGATGAATGCTTTCAAACAACTCTTTATCCTTGATTCAATACGCATAGGAAATCAACTTCTAGCCTAATTATAATTTACAAGTGCAATATAATGATTTGAATCACCCCATTCTTTGCATAACATGTGATATTAGTTTTTATACATGTGCACTTTTAACATGTATGATACTCATTTTTTGGATTTGTATATGCAAAATCATAAAAGTATACCTCTATCATTGTTACCCAACTTTCCAAATGAGCTTCATTGGTTAAAATGAAACTAACAACAATGAACAGTTCCAAATATGTCCTATTTAGTCACTTACTTTTACAACACCAATAATCCGTTACCAATAACATGCACCACAATGGGTCAATATTTTTTTCAGACTAAAATATTAAGTGGTCACCCGTCTATTGACCTGGCTTTCAATGTTCTTCTATAACATACAGTGAGTGCTTCTAACAAAATCATTTTCTATGTTTTTATTTAACACTTTTGTCTACAATCACAGGTGAAAATGGAAGTGTTATCACTTAGCATTTGGAAGTTAAAGAGACACTTCATAAAACATTAGGGATACCAGAATTTGTAACCATAATTCCTATTAATCAATGTTTAATGTCTCTAGTAAATATATATCATTAAAACTATGTTTTTCCTACTAATGTATACACATGTATTATGACAAAATGAATTTTTTCTAATGACACACAGTTTCCCTTTAACACGACACCTAAAAATTGTCACGAGTTCCCATGCAGGTACTAGGGATATAAGAGATAGGTCATATGTCTAAAGAAGAATGGTTCTCTTCTTTGCTTAATATTTTTACAAATTTTTTCATGGGTATCATGTCTATATCCTTGTTCAAAGGGTTTGTTTTGTATTAGTTTAATTGGTATCTAAATTATTCCTTTTGAATTCTCAAAGGATAAACATACTATTTAGTAGTCCACAACACTAAATTTTAATTAATCTATTAACAATATTATAAGGCCCTTTTTTATAATACTAACCCAATTTATTTTTATAGGAATCATGTTATACTAAAAACCCGAAAATGGTACTTATCTTGTTTCATATGAACAACTAATCACTCTAGTTTGAGCATAATCCTTGTCCATCTATAGGTTTCTCCAAGGAACTTTGCACCCCTAATTTACTTCCTATAACACAAAAAAACTGCAAGGTTAGTTCGTCTTCATCATTCCATCTCCTACTATATGAATTTCAAAGATTACTGTGCATTCATCATGACAAGGAGAAAGAATAATAAATAACGATTTCCTTTTCTAGTGGAACTTACTTCAATATACATTCTAATTCTCACATTAGTGGATCAACATAGATTAGTTATATACTTACAGTTCATCCGTTAGAATACAAATGACTCATAGTATGAGAGGGAAAGTCTTCCCCGATATTTACCTTATTGCTTTATGTTATCCGTAACCACCCAACCATTATTTTATCCAACTTGTACCTTCTGATTCGTGTTCCTCCCATAAAGTCCTAATTGTTGCAACTTGAGCTCTGATACCACATGTAACACACTACAAATACCTGAATATATTCTTCAGGTAGGAAATATAATATTTTTTCTTCTATATACATTTAATAACTCCAAACACCTTTAGAATCAATGTTTACTTAACCATAACCATTTTTTTAATATTAAGAATCTAAAATACAATCACTTTAATGCTAATCTACAAAAGCAAATCTTATTGGAAACTTAATAAGGTACAACCATTACATTAGTCACAAGACTATCCTTCGAATGAGATAACGATTACACAGTAACTCTGTCTTTTTATTGTGGTTAACACCCTCCATAACAAGGTACCATACTTTGTACTTGATGTCGTGGACGCAACCTGCAGAGATGAGACATGAGTCTGCTGAGTGAATAAAACGACAAGGTTGGATATGATTTAGATGATAAAAGAAGTTAATTAAAAGGTACACACATATACAATTGATTTACTCTACACTGTCTTCTGAGAGTCATTTCAATTCCTTTCCACCATTGGGACACAGCTTCTACAACCACCACTTGAAGTCATGTAACTCAACATGCATATTAGTAATAGATATCAACCTATAAATCCAAGAACACAAGTTTCATAATAAACTTAAAAACAAGATAAATTAAAACCATAAACAAAGCTAACCATTCCAGGTACTTCTTTTAGCTTGGGCGACTGAATGTTATATTTTTATCATTCAATCTACCATTATCTTAGGATCTTTAACTAAGAGAATATCAAGCACAAAAATCAAACACAAGAGACAATAGACACAAATATTTTCCTCGAGGAAACCATAAAGGAGAAAACCCCGAAACTTGCTCAGAGATAGAATCAACACGAAAAGAAAAACCCTAAAACAATAAGATGATCTCTCGACAGCAGTAGTCTCTCTCTCTCTCTTGTCCCGAAAACTTCTTCTCTCTCAGTTATGTGCTACAACTGAGTCTGAGTGAATGTGTGTTAAATAGAGAGACTCACTCTCTATTTATACTAATTCTCAACTTGACAATAACTCACTAGGGCCGACTTTTCTAGGAGAGTCTAATAACGCTAAGGCCCCACAACTGCGGGCACTTTACCCCTTGATCAATAGGAAGGGTTACCCTCTATGACTTTACATGACTTGTTTACATTATTAAATCTCCCGTTAGGAACATCGGGGCATGACATGACTCAATTACATTACAAATACTTCCCAGAACAAACATCAAGGTACAATACATAAGATATACAAGTGAATACATTCGAAAGTTACAAATACATCAACACTTGCTCTTAACTAAGAAGGTATTCTCTCGACACAATTTATCAACACATGTCTTCTTCTTCCACTGGATCATCATCGAGTTCTCGTCATCTTCATATTCAAGTCATCTTCATTACTGGATCTGGATCATCACTGCTAGATCATCATCACTCAATATGGATCATCACTGCTGGATCATCATCATTGGATATGGATCATCACTCGATCTGGATCATGACTGCTGGATCATCATCACTGGATCTGGATCATCACTCGGTCATCATCACTAGTGCTCTCTCTCAATTCTTCTCGTCATAGGAAGTTGTAGAGAGCTAGCCATTTTTAATGCGTGTTGTAGGCCTAGCCTCCATGTAGGTCTTCTTCAGCGCTTATATTTGACCCTAAGTCAGAATGGCCTGCCCAGCACTTACATCTGACCATGAGAGGAACACATCCAACAACCATGTCATAAAGGCATGCCCAACACTCACATCTGACCATGGGAGGAACACATCGAAGAACCATGTCAGAAAGGCCCAACACTCACCTCCGATCATGGGAGGAACACATCCAAGAACCATACAGAAAAGGCTCAGTAGTCACATCCAATCATGGGAGGAACACATCCAAGAACCATATCAGGAAGGCTCAGCACTCACATCCGATCATGGGAGGAACACATCCAAGAACCATATCGGAAAGGCTCAACACTTATATCTTACCATGGGAGGAACACATCTAAGAACCATGTCAGAATGGCTCAACACTTATATCTGACCATGGGAGGAACACATCCAAGAACCATGTCAAAAGGGCTCAGCACTTATATCCAGCCATGTGGGGAACGCATCCTGCATCCATGCTAGAAGGGCTCAACACTTATATCCAACCATGTGGGGAACACAACTCGCATCCATACTAGAAGGGATTAGTACTTATATCTGATCATGTGGGAACACATCCCACAATCACATCAAAATGGCTCTGCACTTACATTTGATCATGTGGGAACACATCCCACAGTCACATCAAAATGGCTCTGCACTTACATCTGATCATGTGGGAATACATCCCACAATCACATCAGAATGGCTCTGCACTTACATTTGATCATGTGGGAACACATCCCACAGTCACATCAGAATTTCCCTGCACCTACATTTGATCATGTGGGAACACATCCCACAGTCACATCAGAATGGCCCTTAGCTGCAGGTTGAGTATTCCTAGTAACTGACCAGGTGCCTCCATTCTCCCAGAGAATGGCCTTCAACGCTTATATTTGATCATGTGGGAACACATCCCATAGTCACCTCAGAATGGCTCAGCACTTACATCTGACCATGGAAGGAACCAATCCTCTCACCATGTCAGAATGGCTCACGGACTCATCATTTCCCCTTGGAGGGAACCTCGATCTAGAGAACACCAAGCTTCTCCATAAAGTACTCAAACTTCACTTTGGCCAATCGCTTAGTCAACACATCAGCTATCTATATGTCTGTCGCAACATACTGGAGCTTCACTGCTCCTCTGTGCACCATATCCTTAATTTAGTGATATTTGATCTCGATATGCTTCAACTTTTCATGGAACACCGAGTTCTCATACAACTTCACACAATTCTGGTTGTCGCAATATATACAAGTAGCATCCAACTGGAGATTAAATAAATCATACAATAGATTCCTTAGCCATACTGCCTCACAACTTGTTGAACAAGCTACGACATACTCTACTTCAGCTGTACTCAGTTCCACGCAAGACTGTTTCCTCCTATACCAAGAGATCATACTTGATCCCATACTGAAGCAGCACCCTAAAGTGCTCTTTCTATCAATGGCATGCCTGCCCAATTTAAATCAACATAACCTTCCAGGTTAATCTTCTGATCAGCCTTATACTTGAGCCCATAATCAACTGTATCCTTTAGATACCTCAAAATATGCTTTGCAGCAATCAAGTGAACATGTCTCAAATCCGACATGAACTGGCTCAAGGTGTTCACAGCAAAGAAAATATATGGTCTCATATTCGTTAGGTACATCAAGGACCCAATCATCTGACGATACATCGTAGCATCAACCATCTCTGATGAAGCATCACTTAGAAGCTTCAGATTCGATGCGATGGGTGTGGTCATGGACTTGCAGTCCATCATCCCGAACCTATTCAAGATCTCTACTTCATACTTCCCTTGTCCGAGGGAGATTCCATTCGCATTCTGCCACACCTCCATGCCTAGAAAATAGTGCATCATACCCAATTCCTTCATTTCGAACTCAGCAGCAAGCTTCCTCTTTGTATCAACAATCTACCCATCCATACCTATTACAAACATATCATCTACATACAATAGGAGTATCACTAGGTTCCCATATTCAACCTTTTAGTAAAGGTTGGAATCTACTTTACTTTTGGTAAAGCCCAAACTGGATAGGAAGCTATCAATTCTGCCGTACCATGTCCTAGGTACCTGTTTCAAACCATACAGGGATTTCTTCAATTTACACACATGAGTCTCCATGTCATGTGTCTCAAAAATGAGTGGCTGCTCCACATACACTTCCTCTTCCAATACACCATTTAAGAAAGCAGTCTTGACATCCATCTGGTGTATCTTCAATTTCATCACTGCAGCCAAAGAAAGTACTAATTTCATGGAAGTGTATCTAGCTACAGGTGCAAAAGTTTCTTCATAATCTATTCCTTCTTTCTAGGAGAAGCCACAAGCCACAAATCTTGCTTTATATTTTTCTATGCTGTCGTCTGCAACATGCTTGATCTTGTAGATCCATTTGGAAGTTACAATAGAATTCCCCTTTAGTCTAGGGACAACATCCCAAACATCATTCTTTATGATTGATTTATACTCTTCGATCATAGCATCCTTCCATTCTTTCCTTGCTGCCGCTTCTTCATAGTTGGAAGGTTCTTTATCGATGAAGTCACATAATAAGGCTACATAATCGGAGCAGGACCTGGTTCTTTTCTTTTCTCTATGATTTTCTTCTAGAGCCCCATATCTTTCTACACCTTGGATAACTTCTCGTACCAAAGCAGGTTTCCTCTTGTGAGGATTCTTCTCCTAAGGTGGATCTACAGGTTCTTGAGGTTCTTCTATTTCTTGATCTTCTTCTTGAATTTATTCGTTCATGGTTGTGTCATGAATTTTGGGTACTTATGTTTCTTTAGCAAGTCTCTTTCTAGATTTGTTGTAATCTGAGTTTTCGTCAAATGTTACGTCCCTGCTAATGTCGATCTTTTTGAATCCTGGGAAGTATATTTTGTAAGCCTTCGAGCTTTCAGAGTATCCCACAAATACACCCTTCCTTCCTAAAGGATCTAACTTTGACCTCTTTTCTTTCGGAATGTGTATGTACACTGGAAAAATCATTAGAGGAATTTTGGGGTCTAAAATGGGCCTCCTAAGGAAAATAATAAAATAATAGTTAAAATAATAAAATAATATTGATTAATTTTGGAGGAAGAAAGAAAAAAATACTTTTCGTGTTCGTATTTTCGACATATCTCCCTGTGTTTTTACTCAAATTTTGATCGGGAGAGCTCGTTGGATGCGGAATTTGATTTCGCATCCAACGAGTACCCACACTGCATACTTTTGATGGACCCCACTACCCCCAAAAACAAGAAATACCTGAAAAATGTGATGATGACATCATCATCACGTTTTTTCAGGTATTTCTTGTTTTTGGGGTAGCGGGGTCCGTAAGTTACAATAGAATTCCCCTTTAGTCTAGGGACAACATACCAAACATCATTCTTTATGATCGATTTATACTCTTCGATCATAACATCCTTCCATTCTTTCCTTGCTGCCGCTTCTTCATAGTTGGAAGGTTCTTTATCGATGAAGTCACATAATAAGGCTACATAATCGGAGCAGGACCTGGTTCTTTTCTTTTCTCTATGATTTTCTTCTAGATCCCCATATCTTTCTACACCTTGGATAACTTCTCGTACCCAAGCAGGTTTCCTCTTGTGAGGATTATTCTCCTAAGGTGGATCTACAGGTTCTTGAGGTTCTTCTATTTCTTGATCTTCTTCTTGAATTTATTCGTTCATGGTTGTGTCATGAATTTTGGGTACTTATGTTTCTTTAGCAAGTCTCTTTCTAGATTTGTTGTAATCTGAGTCTTCGTCAAATGTTACGTCCCTGCTAATGTCGATCTTTTTGAATCCTGGGAAGTATATTCTGTAAGCCTTCGAGCTTTCAGAGTATCCCACAAATACACCCTTCCTTCCTAAAGGATCTAACTTTGACCTCTTTTCTTTCGGAATGTGTATGTACACTGGACAATCGGAATGATTCTGAGATGGATGACTTCTAGTTTCTTTCCAAAAAATACTTCTTCAGGTGTCTTGTTCTCGAGTACTCTGTGTGGAGTACGGTTCTGTACATACACCATTGTTTTGGCAGCTTCTACCCATAGATGCATGGGAAGATCTTGATCATGAAGCATGGCCCTTGTAGCTTCCATGATCGTTCTATTCTTCTTTTCTGCAACCCCATTCTGTTATGGATTATATGGAGTGGTTAACTCCCTCTTTATCCCTGAATCTTAGCATAATGCTTTGAATTCATTTGATGTGAATTCTCCACCATTATCTGATCGAAAGGTTTTGATCTTCTTTTCTGTATGGTTCTCGATCAAGGATTTGAATTCCTTGAACTGGCTGAATACTTCATCGTTGTTCTTCAAGAAGTATATCCATGTCTTCCTAGAAAAATCATCAATAAAATAAATGTAGTATACATACCCGCTTAATGAACTGGATACCATTGGACCCCATACATCGGAGTGGGTGATTTCCAAGATTCATTTTTCCTTTCTCTCGCTACGTGGAAATGTCTTCTTTGTGTTATTTTGTTTCACACATCCTTTGCAGAAACCATCATGTTTTTCTTGACTTTCTGGAAGACCTTCAACAACTTTGCTTGCAAGTGGTAGTGCTATGTAATGCACATGTGCAATATTTCTATGCCAAAGTTCATTTGGTTCTACTGATTCATGAACTAAAGCTTGTTCTTGTTGGCCCTTCAATTTGTATAGACCTCCCTCTTGTTCCCCAATCACAACTTCATCATCAATATTCTTTCCCTTTGGCCACATGAGAACTTGGCCATCTACATATGCAACCCTCATGCCTTTTGCATCCAATGGAGATATGGAGAGGAGGTTCTTCTTAAGTCTTGGTACAAACAAGACATCCTCCATCATCATAGACTTTTCAGAGTCTAGCTTATAGGAGGATTCCCCACTACCTTTTATTGGATACTAGTAGTCATATCCAAGTTTCACCTTGTGGGGTGATTCATTTTTTGATAGTTTCACAAAGGATTCTTTGAATCCCGTCATATGTTTGGAATCTCCACTGTCTATAATCCAATCATTGCTTCCATGTGTGATGTTTCCCATGAGAGAGAAAATCAAGAAATATTCTTGATCACTTGAAGAATCGTCACTTTCTTGCTTAATTCTCTTTGTGGAAGGTTCAACATCTTCTGCAACATGAGCATGATGTCTTCTCTTGTTTCCCTTCTTCTTATGAGAGTTATTTTTGTTTCTAGGAAAATCTTTGGAAAAGTGTCCTCTTTTATCACATGTATAGCATCTGAATTTAGATAAATCTCTTCTAGTATTATCTTTCTGGTGGAAGTGCTTACCTTTGGGGTGATGAGAGTTTCTTCTACTTTTCTTGGAGTGTAATGTAAGAGCTTGATCTTCACTTCCCATATTTTCTTCTTGAGCTACTATCCAAGCTTCTTCTTGTGAGCATTCTTCCCACAGTCTACTGAAATTGACTAGCTTCTTTCTGGCACAGATCCCTTGAATAAAGAAGTCCCATGATCTAGGAAGACCATTCAAGGTGGTCATCACAATTTTTACATTCTCCATTTCTTCATCTACTGCTTCAAATTGTTCCTTGATCTGAGAGACTCTTGAAAAATAAGATTGGATGGTTTCTACATTCTGGATCTTTACATTCTTCAATTGGTTTCTCAGAGTCATCTTTCGATTTATGTTCTTCCCTTCAAATAGTTTGGTCAGGGAATCAAACATAGCTTTAGGTGTCTTTAGGGAGGACACCTGTGGTATGAGGTGATCCTTGATTGAATCAGCAATAATCCTCTTAGCTGTGACCAATTTATTCTTGTGTAAGGCCTTAACCTCATCTCCCTATGGAACTGGAACCTCTTCATTGATGTAAGAGTCCAACTCATTTTCTTCTAGGACCAGGGAGATCCTATACTTCCAGGCTCAGAAGTTATCAGCTCCCTCAAGCTTTTCATCAAGCTTGGTATGATGAGATATCTTAACAGAGAACCTCAAATGGAAATTCAAAATATTTATATCTTACCAGGTCAATATGTCGAAACTGGATCTTGAGTTGAATTTTCGCAGAGCTGGTTCAAAAGCAGATTAGGGTTTGACTTTCTCGGAGTTATTCCCAACCAAAAAATTTGATCTTGATCTCTAAACTTCGATTTTGAGGAGGAGATCAATCCAATCCTAAGATGACTCAAAAATTCCACTTCTGTGGAAATCCCTAATTTCCAGTAGTAGTGTTGGGTCAAAAAATGAAAATGCTCAGAATTAGATTCTGCTTCGATAGAAAGATGCACCCTGGAGAGGAGAGTTAGCCCAACTTTATTTTGCTGAAAATCTGTGGAGAGAGATCCAAAAAGTAGGAAACCCTAGTTTTCGTAGCTGCACAGTGTCTTCTTCTCAGGTTAGCTCTAATACCATGTTAGATTTTTATCATTCAAGCTAGCATTATCTTAGGATCTTTAACTGAGAGAATATCAAGCACAAAAATCAAACACAAGAGACAATAGACACAAAGATTTTCCTCAAGGAAACCATAAAGGAGAAAACCTTGCAACTTCCTTAGAGATAGAATCAACACCAAAAGCAAAACCCCAAAACAGTAAGATGATCTCCCGACAGCAGTACTCTCTCTCTCTCTCTCTCTCTTGTCCCAACAACTTCTTCTCTCTCAGTTATGCGCTACAACTGAGTGTGAGTGAATGTGTGTTAAATAGAGAGACTCACTCTCTATTTATATTAATTCCCGACTTGACAATAATTCACTAGGGCCGACTTCTCTATGAGAGTCTAATAACCCTAGGGCCCCACAACTGCGGGGACTTTAACCCTTGATCAATAGGAATGGTTACCCTTTATGACTTTACATGACTTATTTACATTATTGAATCTCCCGATAGGAACATCGGGGCATGACATGACTCAATTACATTACAGATACTTCCCATAATAAACATCGAGGTACAATACATAAGATATACAAGTGAATACATTCCGAAGTTACAAATACATCAATACTGAAAGCATGTCTACGACTTTTCTCCCAAACATAGGCTTCATTTGACGTGTGTTTATTCGTCTAAAGCCACCCCCGGGCTAGGCGATGAATCCAATAAGGTTCAAGGTTATAAACATAAAATCTCCAATTTTCAAGTTAAGATAGTATTGCAATCAAAGAGATACTTGGTCTATGAGTATGAGAATTAATATTCTTAGTCATCACAACATTTTTAAAACCATTAATCATGACTAATCCCTCATCATGTTTTTGTTCATAAACAACAGGCATGTCATGCATATTGTTTAATCGGATGGAATCTACCCAAAATTCCATAGTGTAATTCCATTAGTAAAAAAAAACTAGAGTATACCATTTATAACAACCATTTTCCCTACTAGTATTTATACCCTGACACATCTATAAATTACCGATTACATTTAAGATGATAAAATCCTAAACTTCTTCGTTGGATATCCAGGATATCCATATAATAAGATAAGGATCTTCCCTTGGCTAGTGCATTTATAAATAAATTGACCTCTACTCTTATACCACATATTATCGAAAATCCTTTCATGATTATGGTAATATATGAACATCTTGCCAAAATATAATTAAATATAAATAAAATAGTCATGTTGACCCATGCTTTATTTTTAATGCAACATTTTGAAAAATCAATTAACATCTTAATGCTTTAGAAAATCTTATAAATGCATTGAAAGAGAAACCAAATTGAGATTTATATTATCAAACATCAAAACTAATTTCAGAGATTACAGGAAACCAAAATGAGATTTATAACATCGAGCTTGATCTCCTATCCATAAATCGTAGGCAGTGAAAACGATATCAAACTTGACCACTTATCCAGAAAATCACAGTCAGTCAATATAATATCCAAATGCAGGCCCAAAAATCAATCATGGATATTAATCCAAAATGCAGGTAGTCATAGTAATATTAACTTGATCTCTTATCTATAAATCGTAGACATCAACACATTTAGATTTAAAATCTATGAAAACTAGAATCGCAGGCATCCATTCTTGTAGTCTGATCCATAGAGTATGAGAAGGAAATCGCAGCATACATTCTTATGTTAGATCCAAGCAATATGAGAAGGTAATCTCAACATACATTCTTGTAGTCAAATCCATACAGTATGAGAAGGAAATTGTAGAATACATTATTATGTTCAGATCATAGTGCTATGAAAACGCAGGCATATATACAATATCAAACTTGATCTCATATCAGAAATCGCAGGTAGTATTTTATCCATAATCGCAGGAATCAACACATTCATTTCTATAATATATCAAAATTGGAATTGTTGCAGATCTAAAATATTTAGAGAAATCACTGACAGTCAATCAAATTGGTCTCTTATCCATAAATCGTAGGCACCATTACATTCATATATAAAACCTATCAAACTGGAATCGCAGGAAGATCTAAAATGTTTAAAGAAATCAATGGCAGTCAATGTAATATGAACTTGGTCTCTTATCCATTAATCGCAGGCACCATTACTTTCAGATCGAAGAAATTTGCATGCATTAAAATATATATTCAGATCCACAATGCCACCAAAGGAAAATAACATGCAGTTAAAATATATATTCAGATCCACAATACCACCAAAGGAAAGTCGCATGTAGTTAAAATATATATTCATATCCACACATTCCAATCCAATCAACATTGTAGGCAACCAAGCTCTCCAGGAAGAACCAAAATCACAATCATTATATATATATATATATATATACACACACTCTTCAATCGCATGCAGTATTACATGCTGATCTAAAATCTATTGGAATTGCAGGCATTCAGATCGTAGATCGATCACATACATGTTTTCAGATTAAATGGTAGTAGAGCAAAATGGCCATTCATACGCATGCAGAGATTGATCCAATCTTTAATGCATTCATGGGAGGGAAGAACGCAAAGTCATTCCTCAGACATTTTCCTACATATCGCAGGTTTCGACTCGGCTAATCTCCTTCCATATTGAAAAGAAAATATCTCCACCATGGTCTCCTACCATCCCTTTCTCATCGCTAATAAAAAGAACCCCTTCTTGCTTCCCAAGGAGCCAAGTGGCGCAAAACAATTTCCAAGTGTTTGTGTTTAAAATCCATCAAGAAGACAGATGGCATCAATTTTTATTAGGGGAACAATTCCCATGTTTCTCTCGAGGAGAGATCGCACCATCAAACTTATTAACTCTTACAATTTTGATGTCTCCTATGAATGTATACAAATAATAATGATAATCCTCTCCAAAATTACTTATCTTAAGGTTCTTCCACTACTGTATATCATGTTCTGTATACATGAAATAAGTTTATGCTATATATATATATACCCATAACATAACATAACATAACATATATATATATATATATATGTATGTATATATGTGTGTGTGGGCTATAATATAACATAACATATATATATATACCCAGGTTCTTTTATTGCCATTATGATATAACCAATATATATATATATATATATTAGGGTTCTTTCATTATAATACCTTTTTCCATGTCCCCAGGATCCCACGATCTTCTCTTAGATATCCCTTAAAGTAATTATCTATATGTAAAGGGAATACTAAAATATGAACTTCATAACTTTACGATCCATGTTCCACAAAGAGGTTTTTAGCGTTTAACTATTACAACGAGATGTACTAACCTTTATATCATAATGTTTGATCGACATAGATAATGTCTCACAATTGCAGATCTTGTTCTTGAATTAAGTATGTACAGAGTTTAGGAGTGGTAAATTGCCCTTTAAGTCTGAGGATTTCCACCAGCTTACTTTTGGTATGTTTCCAGAACCATGATGACCTTAGGAAATATTTACTTGATCCTAAGGATTCACTCAAGTTTTACCTTTTGCCCCATAGTGGATTCGTCTCCAAACATCGTTTAGTCGTGCAAGACTTTCAGCTATTTAACATTACCAATTTCATCCACAATTTGATAAAGCTAGGAATAGTACTTATAGTGCCTTTTACTTGCACTTTTTTTTTTTTTTTTTCCGGTCGCGTTCTGAGGGGATGTTATAACAATTCTATAGTTCATTCATTTATGTATTCTATTAAGATCTCAATTGATTAATAGAGACCACTTAGCTTAGATATATACTTGAATTCTCTCTTTATTTCTATTAAATTGTATTGAAGTCTCATCTATGATGAACTCTCTTTGGCAGGTTATTAAATATTATGTTACTCTAATACCTTCTTCTTCTCTTCTATGGATTGCTAATTGTATTACAACTCCATTCATCTTTCTGGATCCATTGGTCCAAAATCTCATAGAAGCATATTTTTATCATTTATGGCTTTGTATCGACTTGAATGCATGAGATATAACACATAATGGAAATATATGACTTTATATGAAGACGAATATATAGAAATTAATAAAATATATACTACAACTGAAAGAGACTGAAAAGTAGGATATTTCAGGTAAAAAATGGAAAGCTCTCTTATGCAATAGGTTTGATAATCTTCCCAGAATAAGACTTGATAAGAGCTTGACTTCCATCAAGGCATTTTATGGGTAACTAGAATCTACATAGAGACTCTATGAATTAAGTGTCTTCTCTACATAAAGATCATCATCCTTTCATTCTAGAGTGGTCTTTCAACTGTAGTAAAAAAAACAGTGTCACCAGTTGTATTGTTCCATTGCAAAAATAAGAATGTTAACAATGAACTCTCATTGAACATGTAGACATTCCAAAGTATTATACTATATACAATAAATATTTACAACATACAAAAGTAGAAAATCCCTGCTTCTTTCACTCTACATTTAAACACACCATCACTCGAATCTACCAGTCATCTCTTAGCCACCATCACTTAGGAATAAGAACAAAAGAAAAAGTTACACACCCCTAAAGCTTTTCTAAAAATATATAAATACATTAGGTCATTATTCTTAGTAATTCTTAACCACAAACACCATAAGTGTAAAGAATAATTAATAAGAGAAAACAAAAAATTACACATTCATGATTTCAATGAGTATACTAATGTTTAGAGAACTCCTTTGACAATTTCAAAAATAGAAATTCAAAACTCTTTCATAGTATATTTGACAATTTTAAAAATAAAAATTCAAAAAGATTTTCATAAAAAAAATAGTTAAAATAAATATTGAAAGAACTCATTCAAAACGTTTTTGCCAATTTCAAAAATAAAAATAAAAAAGAATTCCATAATTTTTTGTTGTCAAAATCTAGTGAAACCAACATCTAAATTATTTGAACATGATAGAAATTGTGTTCAAAGATGTTGAAACCTAAAAGTATAAAAAATGCTTCAAGATCATTAAAAATATACTATTAAAGTGGTTTAAAATAATTTAGTTTAAAAACACACACAATGCAATTTGGAACCAGGTATATGAATAATGGGCAAAGACCAATATTTGAGTCATTTTCCTATTATGTGGGTAACAGTTAGTCGAGTTATTTAACAGCTTTTGGATAAGTATGACGAATTAAGGGACAATGAACATAGAATGTATGTTTTTGAAGCAAAAGGAAGACAGATGTATTGGATGTATATGGGGATCAGCAGAAAAACGTAGTCCAAACTTGTGATACCTTTTATTATATATATTAATATATATAAGACTTTTTATTTTTGAAAAAAAAGAAGACCAATAAGATTAAAAACTTTTAGAATATTATTTAATTTAAAAAAAACGATTCAATTTGACCCTAGGCATAAGAATATTGGGAAAATGCGGGGATAACACGAATTTAACTATGCAACCAAAAAAAATGAGAGGAAATCTTATTTCCGTTGGATATAGAAGAGTTATGAAACGGAACACAAATCCCGAGCCAGGCCATTGCAGAAAAAAGAGGAAAAGTAAAATATCTCTCAAAGAAACGTAAATCCCTCGGTAGTGTAGAAAAAATATAGGAGAAGAAAAAAAATCTCCCAAAGACTTTGTCTTGAAACCATTAAAAAAATAACTTTCTACAATTGAAAAATTAACTCTGTGTTAAAATCATTAAAAAAACAACTTTCTACAATTGAAAAATTACTTTACAAATACAATTCTAAAAATAACTTTAAAAATACAATTTTAAAGTAACTTTCTACAGCAATTGAAAAGCACAGTAGTGCAGGCGAAAATTGAATCGTTTCAACATGTGTCTCTAAAGATATCTCAATTATATTCGCAAAAACGTAGGAGGAGGCTTAACAACTTGCCATATTCGCCATAGCAGTATTGAAGGCTTAACGAAAAATCGTTCCAGCTTTTTCGAGTTTCATTTCACCGGATGAAGCCAAGGCTAAATCCTCGCAAAAAGCATAAATAGAACTGAAAAAAAAGTTTAGGATTCGAAGTTGAAGAAAAGCCTGAAAGAGGAGAAAAAGCATGCAAGAAGCGAAAAAGCATGAATCGAAATTGAAGAAAAGCATGATTCCAAATGAAGTAAAAGCATGAAAGCAGCTACAGCGGTTTTATGAACAGAGGGGAAAAGGCAACAAATCATCCATCCATTGCAAGGAATGGTATAAATATATATCTCAAATCTCATACAGTTTTAACATTTACCTCCTTCCTCCTCTGTCAATGTTCCGGTGTGATTGTGTGTTTGAGTTATTCCAGTTTGTCTCTGTGTGTAGTAATGTTTGAGTCATGTATCTATGTGATGAGAAGGAATCTGAGTTGCGATGGAATGGAGACAACTGGATTTTGATCGACGTTTGGAGCAAATGAGGCAGCCGAGCTATTCAACAGAAAGCTCATTGTCCTCTCTCTGTAATCTTGGGGTTTCAATTCCAGGTACTTTTTCTAATTCTTTTCTCTACTCTCTTTCCTCAGAAACCCTAGAACTCTTCATTTTTTTCCTGTTAATTTCTTTAGCATTGCAATGAGGGTTTGGTGTTGCATTCCCTTATTATTTCGTATACCCTGATCTGGTCTCAGAAGCCTTAGAATCCCTAATACCTTAAAAACCCTAATTCTTTCACTTTAGTAAACTCATCCATTGCTGTTAATTTCTTCATCCCCTTGCCATGAGTATCGGGTTATATTCCAAGATGAGATTCATCCATAAGCAGAGTGGGTATTATTCCTTGTTCAATCTGCTCTCAGAAACCTTGAATGGGGGTTATATTCCTTTCTTTTTGTTTGTTTCTTCAGGCTTGAATGGGGTTTCTGAACTGGTAATTCATCCATAAGCAGACTAAGTAGAGTTATATGGGTTCTGAACTGGTAATTCACCCATAAGTAGAGGGTACTGAACTACGGACTCTGACTCCACTATGAATGTATGGCTCATATGATCTCACGCCTATAATTCAACCCACCTCCGAAGTTTCTAGTTTTGTATAACCAGAGGTGTCTCTTTATTATATTTATATTTTTACAAATGCCTTCGCTTGTTTGTTTCTAATTTAGAGATGTTATTAATTTTGATAGGTTTTTTTCATTATGTTTTCTGTTTGTTTAAGACAGGGCAAAAGGCAACAAATCGTCCATCCGTTGGAAGGAATGGTATATATATATCTCAAATCTCATACAGTTTTAACATTTACCTTCCTCCTCTATCTATGTTCTGGTGTGATTGTGTGTTTGAGTGAGTCAAGTTTGTGTCTGTGTGTGGTCATGTCTGAGTCATGCCTGAGGAGGAGGAAGCTGGGCTGTGATGGAATGGAAGCAACTGGATTGTGTGCCTATGTGATTGTGTGTTTGAGTGAGTCAAGTACATGTCTGTGTGTAGTCATGTCTGAGTCATGCATCTATGTGAAGAGACGAAGCTGAGCTGTGATGGAATGGAGGCAACTGGATTTTGGATTTTGATCGACTTTTGGAGCGAATGAACTGCAATATTGAGAAGGCAGCCGAGCTATTCAACATAAAGCTCAATGTCCTCTCCCTGTAATCCTGGGGTTTCAATTCCAAGTACTTTTTCTAGTTCTTTTCTCTACTCTCTTTCCTCAAAAACCTTATAACTCTTAATTTTTTTTTTCCTGTTAATTTCTTCAGCGTTGCAATGAGGATTTGGTGTTGCATTCTCTTATTATTTCGTATACCCTAATCTGGTCTTAAAATCCCTAATTCCTTAAAAACCCTATTTCTTTCACTTTGCTAAACTCACTCATTCATTGCTGTTAATTTCTTCATCCGCTTGCTATGAGTATCGGGTTATATTCCAAGATGGCATTTATCTATAAGCAGACTGAGTAGAGTGAGTAGGCTTCTGAAGTGGTAATTCACCCATAAGTAGAGGGTTCTGAACTCTAGACTCTGACTCCACTATGAATGTATGGCTCATATGCTCTCACGCCTCTGCGTTTAATCTAACCCATCTCCGCAGTTTCTAGTTTTATATAACCAGAAGTGTTTCTTTATTATATTTATAATTTTACTAATGATTTATTTTATGCATTCAGTTAATTGTTTCTAAATGTTATTAATTTTGATTGGTTTTTCTCATTTTATGTTTCTAATCAATATTTTGTATGTTATTCATTTGTTTAGATTTTTTATCTCATCGGTTTGGATATTATGGTTCAATAATTTACCAAAATAGAGAATACATCTTGGTTTCTAAAGGATTTGTTTTAGTTCATTTTAAAAATACAGGAGGGACTTAAGGTCTTTTTACCTAAAATATAAATGACTTTGTATAGTATTTGTTTTATTTATATTTTAATAGAAAAACTTTGTATAATATTTGTTTTATTATTTTAAATAGAAAAATAGACTTTTAAGGATTTTACGGTCATATTTTTTTTTAGCCCTGTATGTCTGGTAATTATATTTAGAATTTTAAAATTGGCTTATTGTATGTTATATTTTTAATAAGTTGTCACGTTAATATATTTAGAATTTTAAAAGTGACGTAATACATGTCACTTGTGTTGGCTCTTTGCAGTTAATACATGTTGTGTTGGCTCTTTGCAGTTATCAGATGCTTTTAATCAATATTTTATATGCTATTATTAATTTGTATATGGTTTCTTATCACAAACTTCAATTAATCCTTTTAAAAAGCCTCTTTCAAAATACCGCAATTAATCTTTTTAAAAAACCTTTTTCAAAATGGAAAAAAAACGTCCATGGTTTAAATAGGCTTTGTTTTAAAAACAATTGTTATCATTTTTTTTTTCATAAAAAGACCATAGGTTTTTATGTGATAGAAAACTTTTACACTTTGGTTTAAATAGTCTGTCTTAAACATTGTACATAACGATTTAATTTTTATCATATTTTTGCATAAAAAGACCATAGGTTTTTATGTGATAGAAAACTTTTACACTTAAACATATTGGTATTAGGGTTTATTGCTTTTTTTTAGGTATATACAAATTTAATTGAAGAGAGGGCTACGGGGTTTTATAGTGATAATATTGGGAAAAAATGGAAAATTCTTTCTTATTTGACTTTGGTTTCATTTACATTTTTTACTATTAATCCTTCTGGTTGTCTTTTATGAAGTGTTTTTTTTTCACTTTTCGCTACTAATTCTTAGGCTTAATTCATAGCTTGTTTTTTATGACTTGTTTTTTTCTCATGTCTTTTTTTATTTTTATTTTGTAACATTCATACTTTGAAGTTTTGAATAGTCTTATAATAACTGTTTTGAAAAGCTATGTAAAAATAGAGTAAAAATATGATTTAGTATGATTTTTTCAACTTAATATATATATAATATATATTAATCCTTCTGGTTGTCTTTTATGAAGTGTCTTTTTTCACTTTTCACTACTAATTCTTAGGCTTGTATTTTATGACTTGTTTTTTTCTCATATCTTTTTTTTCTTATTTTGTAACATTCATACTTTGAAGTTTTGAATAGTCTTATAATAACTGTTTTGAGAAACTATGTAAAAATAATAGTAAAAATATGATTTAGTATGATTTTTTCAACTTAATATATATATAGTCTTATAATAACTGTTTTGAGAAGCTATGTAAAAATAATAGTAATAATATGCTTTAGTATGATTTTTTCAACTTAATATATATATATATTTTTTTTTTGATATTTGATGTGTTAGATAATTATATATATAATTACAATTTGGATATTGAATATATTGATATTAAGTATGTTAAATAGTTATATATATATAATTACTAATTATATATTTTTAACTAATGTTTTGGAGATTTTTTTTCTCACTATTTTTTTAAATTCTTGCAAAAAAAAATTATGATCATCGTGTGAAGATTTACCTTAAAATTAGGTAAATATTTTTTTAAATGTATTAAAAAAATCATGATCTCCATCTTCAGCTATATAATTTTTAAAATTATTAAATAATTTTTTATTATAATTTTTAAAATTATTCAAATATTTTTAAATGTATTTTAACGAGACACGATAAGTGTAAATAGTTTTTTATTATAATTTTTAAAATTATTCAAATATTTTTAAATGTATTTTAACGAGACACGATAAGTGTGGCGTTAAGCTTAATTGAAAACTACTACAAGATGTTTATGATTAATGTATATTTCAATTATTAGAAACGTAATTATGTTCTCTCCATGCGTTCCTTATTTGTATTTTTGTATTTTTTCTATTAAATTTCATTTTTTTATAAAATTTTACATTCTACATAATATAGCACTTTTCATAACATAAATGTAATTTACATTTTTCTAAAAATTTTCATTCTACCTGATATAGCACTTTCCTAACATAAATGTAATTTACATTTTTTCTACACCATGTGCATGCCTAATTTTTTTTATTCAAGATTCTATAAATTGAAACGCAATTTTTTATTCAAGATTCTATAAATTGAACACAGTTTTTTTATTCTAATTTTTTATTCGGGATCGTATAAATTCAATTTTTTTTTATAATAAATGCAATTTATAATATTTTACTCTATGTACATGTAATTTTTTTTATTCCAGATTGTATAAAGTGGTAGTTTCAACAAAACTTAACATTAAACTAGTAATTTAACTGTATCTAGTAACTGTATTTAACAAAATTTATGTTATGTACTTTTAAACTACCATGTATATATTTTGTTTTTTAGTATTTTATTTTTTCATAAAACTACCATGTATAAAATCTGCTATTCTTTGAATATGTTGATTTATTGTATGTTATAATTCATAGCTAGTGTGGGATAGGGTAATTTATCGTTTTTGTATCTAAGGTTACCAAGGGAAGTTTAGATCATTATGGAAAGTGGAAAGGGTAGTCTAGGTTAAGGTTGGGGTAGGTTATCTTTGGTTAAGATAGGTAGGGTAGGTTAGGGTAGATAGAGCATGTTAGTGTACTAGTGTCGATTAAGTTATATCTGTTAGGATAAGTTAAGCTAATATATGCTAGGTAAGGGTAGGCATACATTTGGCTAAGCTATGATAGTTGTATGTATACCATAGTAGTCTTTAGCTTAGGCTTAGGTAGGATAAGATAGTTATAATTATTGGAGTACATGGTGTAAAAGGGTAGTCTAGAATAGGAGTATAATTTAGATTAGGATATATTAGTCTTTTTAGGATTTTCTAGAGTACATTGGGTTAGATTGTTATATGCAACATGTTCGGGTAGTAATAGACCATGTAAGGATAGGTTGGTAATTCGAAGGTAGGAAGAGTTAATGATAGGGTGTATCCTAAGTCGTTTAGGTATGGTATATTAGCTTATGGAGGTTAGGTTAGGCTAGGCTAGTAGTGGGAAAGGGTAGGGTAGTCATAAGGAAAGGTAAAGTAAGGTAGTGGTAGGGTAGGGTAGGGATGTGTTGAGATATGTTAGTGGTATGGTGTTGTCATGAATAGGGTAGGGGTAGTGTTAGGATATGTTAATGGTAGGTTAATGTCATGGGTAGGGTAGGGGTAGTGTTAGTGGTAAGGTAATTTCATGGATAAGGTAGGGGTATTGTAGTGGTAGTGGCATGGTAAAGTAAAGTAGGGTGGGGTAGGGTAGATGAGGTTATGGTTAGTGTAATGGTTAGGTAGGATATGATAATGTTGGTTAATATATGATATAGTAGGGTAGGGTGAAACAATGAAGGGTTAGGATAGAATAGTTTTAGGGTAGTGTTAAAGTAGGGGAGGATATGATAGGATTCGGTAGAATAGGATATGGGAAAGGGAAGGGTATTCATAGGGTATTTCCATGGAAGGGTAGGGGAGGGGTAGTGTAATGGTAATGTAGTTGTAGTGGTACTAGTATGGTAAGGGTTGGGTAGGGTAAGGTTACTAATGGTAGTGTAGGACATGGTAGGGAAGGGTAAGATATTTAGGGTAGTATAGTGTAGGGGTAGGATATGGTACAATAATGTGGTGTTAGTAGCATGATAAGGTAAGGTAAGGTAAGGTAGGCTCTAGTTGAATATGATAATGTAGGGTAGGGTATGATAGGGTAGATTATGATAAGGTAAGGTAGTGTAGGTTTAATTAAGGTAGTTTTAGGGTATGGAAGGATAGTGTAGTATAAGTAGTTTAAATATGGTAGAATAATGTATGAAGGTTAGGTTAGGTTATTTTAGAAGTGGAGAAGAAGAAGTTAAGTTACCATAGTTATAGGTTGAAGTAAGGTATTGGTAGGCTTAAGTAGTTGTAGTGTAAGGTAATTAAATTAAGGTAGGATAGGTAGTGTAAGATAAGTAAAGTAAGGTAGGGTAAGGTAGTGTGGGTTTAATTAATGTAGTTTTAGGGTATGGTAGGGTAGTCTAGTATAAGTAGTTTAAGTGTGGTATAATAATGTATGGAAGTTATGTTATGTAATGTACTTGCATTTCCTTAAAGTAAATTATGAGAAAAATGGGGTAAATTTTTTGCTTTTACTATATCTAAACAATTCAACTATGTTAGTTTCTTGAGAGTGTATAAACACATAATCGTAAACATTATCATTTTCATCTGTTCATATAACAAAATTGTAATTCAATTTGATTAAGTTCCACTGAATAGTTGACAAGAGGACTACACTAACGACCATACTAATACAAGAATAATGGTAAGAATTTATACATCAAATATAGAATCACATTAATTCTATTGTATTCTTTCTTTATTTCCCATCTCTCACCTAAAGTATAGGAAATAAGTATACATAATCTTGTGAAATAAGCTATTATTACCAAATATACAAGCTCACACCTAGTATCCACCATCATAGTATATATTTACTTATTTAAAATAATCATGGATTTTAGTTGCTTAAATATTCTTCTATTAGTAACATAACACATATCCATATAAGCATTTATAAGAAAACAAGGCATTCCTCTATATAATAAGATTTTAAACCAAAAATAATATTGTTTCTAAATTTGCTCTTAAATAAGAGGATTGCTTCTCTAAACATGCATTTAAACTTACTTATCTTCAAGAAAGGAAACCAGTACAGAGGAAAATAAGTATAAAGTACAATATCTTACCATATCATTAGCACGATTGATTTCTTGCATAACCATTTGATTTGATGCCTAACCTGAAACATATTTTGAACTAATTTTGCAAATTAAATACATATGAAAGCATAACAAATTCAATATATATCAATGTTTTATCAAGAAAGAATAATAACATTTCTAATTCACTCTATTAACTTCACCATAAAACATGTATCACATTAACATATTATTTAAACATAACGACTAGTCACTTGAATTATTATTTTTGTGATTCAAAGCAACTTATCTATCCATAATTACGAACATGATTTTTTGGGCGACTAAAAACATGTCTACGACTTTCCTCCCAACCATATGCTTCATTTGACGTATGTTTTTTTGTCTAAAGAGACCCTCGAGATGGATGACAAATCCACTAAGGTTCGAGGTAATAAAAAACAAATTCTCAAAGTTTCAAGTTAAGATATATTGAAATAAAGGGATACCTTGCATATGAGGATGAAACTTAAAAATTCTTAGTCTTAATAACATTTTTAAACTATTAATTTTGACTGAACCCTTATTATATGTCTCCCAAAAAAAAATGACATCTCAACAATATAAAATGAATGGATACCAATACCTACCCCAAAATTAGTAAACAATGTAACCATCATTTTCTAACAACCCTTTTTCTTTACTCATTACGACAAAAAATATGTAAATCCCCCAAATCTATTTAATGAGGTAAATCATATATTACATCCATCATTTTATAACAACCCTTGTCCCTACTCATTACAACAAACAAATATGTATAAGTTAATAAAATAAAATCCCCAATCAACAAACACTGCACCAGCCATGGATTCCACTATGTTGGCCAGAACTTTGGGGTGCTTGAAATCCCTACAACGGAAAGATTTGGATGAGTCTTCAACGTTTTTAAAAAATTCCTCTATGATCTGTTAGAGAGCTGGTGCATTGAGGAAAGAGTTATCGATATAGTTTGTGCTTTACATACACTCGTGCAAACTTCTCTGTGTCAACATTTCCAGAACTAAAGAGATTTAAAGTTCCTTGGTACAACTCAAGGTAAGAATAGTAGAGATGTTTTGTTATGAGGTAACCTAAAATGGAATCCCCCACAAACTCCAGCCTCTCGTAGGATTCAGTATTATTCATCGATGAATGTGTTATAGCTTTTTTTAGGAGGATTTTGTTTTTGAATTTGTAGTTTAAAATGTCTTCTAAATTAGACATTTTGTCTTCATTATCGATACTAAGAGATTGCAATGATTGAAAAACTTGATCCATAGTGATACGATCTACAGTTTCAAATTCCATAAGCAGAAAGAGAGCCTCGGAGATTTCAGCAAATGCGAAGGAAATATCGACTGTGTTTTACATTCAAGAAGATCACAGGCTTCCAAAATCACATGCCAAAAAAATGTATTTAACTAAAATGTAGACATCTAAGCGTAGTCTAAGAATCCATTCCAGATCTTAGATCTTTTGCAAAGATGCATACGATTCATGCTCAACGGAGGAAAACGCAAATGATGGTTGAAAAAATCTTACCAGATGAACGTCGTGAGTGGAAGGTAAAATACAATATGAAGTATTATTTAGAAACTGGTTTATTTGTCCACAACGATCGAAATAAGGAACGCCTTCTCTAAATCGATCTTTCTAGCTCGAGTTCCCGGGATCAGTTCCCTTGATTAACATGCAACAATGATTCTTTTCCCTACATCGAAAAACCAGATCCGTTTTTCCATCCAAAGAAAAACGCCTACAACGAGATAGAGTACGGGTTCGATTTTCCCCATTTTGATTGTGCCTTTCCTCCGTCTTTCCACTAAGGAGAAACACATGCATAACTAAAGAAAAAAAATTCTTTAAAGGACAAATGGAAAAAACGATCTCTAGGATTTTCTCAAAAGATAACACCTAACTTAAGTAGTATTCAATCCGCACGACACTTCTTCCTCGTACTTTGGTCATAGTTTTTAGAGATTGGAAGCTCAATTGGACAGTGAAGTGAACATCCATCTCTCCTTACCAAGGCTAAACTCATAAGAGATGGAAGTTGCATCACCTTACGCCTTAATTGGCCTCCCCATAGGGGGGAGAGCTAGTGTGTGCTCTATTTGCACTCCTTCATATCATTAAAACACACTAGGAAAATAAAAAAAATATGTGCATAGAGGAACCAAAAGTTACAGAGCTAATGATGAATAAACAACTTAGGATTGTGTTATGGAGAGAAACTTCCTATGTCTTGGAGTTACCACAAAAGACAGTATGACAGCAAAAATCAATATTTCCCAATACATAAGAGCAGTGAGCAAATCTTACACTAAGGGATATAGAATCGTACCATGTCACGTATGGTTTAAGTAGATCCTCATTGAGCTTTTTCAATGCAATTGCAATTATAATTTTCTCTTAACAACAACACACAAAGAAATTATGATATATATAAATGTGTTAGCACTACTCTAGAATATATAATCAATCATGTATAAGCAATTAAATGCATCCATGGATTCGATATTCATATCCAAAATGCACATGAATTGGACAGGAAAATATATTTCTATTAATAAATCAGAGATACAATAGTGACAAACTTTGTCGGCACTTTTGCGAACTAGAGAAACCAAGTCCTCCACCTGGGCCTCCACTTCAATCCTTTGTCTCTCAATAGAAATCTCACAAAGCAAAGGAAAGATTGGGAAGAACATTATGTGCTCCAAGGTACAAAGGGATGTAGACTCAAGTATAAGCAAAATTGAGGCAACAATGGACTATAGTTTTCTTACTCTTCAATTTCTCCTCCTTCAATGTATCCAAGGGGTTCTCAAGGAATTTGGAAGGCGAAGAGTTAATTTATTCAAACTCATATGAGGAAAACTCCAAAAAATATTTTTCATTTTGCACACATCCTGATGTATGCGAGTTTGAGTTCAAACGTTGTGTATACACACGAGTATTACTTTAAAAGTCACGTATAGGTATAAACATGCAATTTTTGGGGATGATCTTGGAACATCAAAGTATAATATAAGTCCATGGGGTCCAAAGAGTCTGCAGAGGAACATGGAAGGCCATAAAAATTTGATCAACCAGGTGGGCTAAAATCAGCTATAACAGATGTCCCCTAATGTTTGAGGTCAGAGGGGTAACATGATGGTCGGAATACATTATGAAATCCATCCTAGAAGTGGAGTAATGAAGACTCGGGTGGAAGAATGAACCACTCATCAATATAATACAATAATCAATCTCCGCATGTGACTGCAAATACATATAACAGTCCCAGATACATAAGAGTACAGTGGCCATGAATAAGCATGATATACAAAGTGTCATGTGTAGTTATCGCCACATACAATATACAATGGATCAATATCTTCATAGTGGATGAAGATATACATTGAAGTCTGGAATAAAGATCAAGAGAGCTGAAATATCATGAATACTGGAACAATTAAGGAGGTAGCATATATGGAATTCCACCAAACTAGAAAGTCTTTTACACAAACCGCCATGAGTACATGTCCTACTATGTGAATAGATGTGTCGAGGTCGAACATAGTAGTCCATCGTCTGATTACTGGTCATTGATGTATATCATTAACAGACGGAAGATAACTTATCGATAATGAAAATGGGAATCAAGGTACATAGTGCAATCTAACAAGTGTGAATATATGTGTTGAGGTCGAACACTTGAAATAATCTATTGATCATGGGACATTGATGTATTCCCCAAACTGTTGATGGTGAGAGAACCTACCACGAATGACTATAAGTCTCAAGGCACTCAAATGACTCTAGAAATATTATTCCAGAATAAATGATCTGATGTCGATGGAATGGAATCCACTGGAAGGACGGAATTAAGGCATCCCCCATCAATCAACACGAGGTACTCAACAATCTTGTATAATGTGGAAGAACTTGAACAAGATGTGCACAAACCAGTAACAGTATCGGGAATGACCGACATGCAAAGTCAAGATAACTGACGAACGGTGGACTCATGCTTCAACTTCCTTCAAACAAGAGCATAAGGAAAGTGGTGAATGAAGGTAGGAAACATGGTATCGATATGAAAACTAGAACATCTCTGTGACACAGGAGGAATCAATAGAGGCTCCATGGGGACTAGAAGCGTAACAAGTCAGTGGAGATAAACTCAGAGTGACAAGTATAGCTCCTAAATTCAAACTAATAACCCAACCAATGGATGTGATATACATTGATATGTTCGAAGGCGACACAACTCGACTGCTACCAAAGATAACATCTTTTCCCATCCGGCTATTTGTGTTTTTTTTATTTTTTTATGGAATTTTTCAGATATTTTGAAAAGCTTGAAAAAGAATAAAAGTGCTTTATAGTACACATCTAGGAGGAGATGAGTGTAAGCGACAGAAAAACTAGTTCCAAGTAGTGGAACATACCTATGCTCAATACAAGGAAACATGTGCAAGATAATGACACTCGGAGGAAGGTATCCTCCTAGAAAATGTGTGATCAAGCTGCAAAGGATATGTAAAAGGCTCTTCTTGGCTAGACATGAGACAAGCTCGGGCTACATGGCTTATAACTCTGCAACAGGGAGCCGACATAAAGCTCAATAAGGCAAACAAAACTCAAATTTCCATAAATCACTCCAATTGATTGAAGGTAACTTGAATTCAACACAAATTTACTTTGATTAAAGGGAGACAACTTGGATAGGGAATATTCTCAACAAGTAAGGGTGCATGGTGCATGGGTGCATTCAAAGAATCAAATAGGTGTACTAGGATATCTAAAGTCCAATAAAATCAAAATTAGGAAAATCGGAGTATTGTTAGGAAGAGAAACAACTCCTAAGCCCCCAACCCCTCTCACATGTGGAACCCATGACCCCACCAACCATTTATGTTATCCATGTTAAGTTATTATTTAATTATATGTAAATAATAATAATACTATCAATAGTCCATATTTCAGGAACCTAGTTCCATAATAAAATCAAATACCAACATTAGATATATTTGGGGCTTTACCATTAGGGAGTTACATAGAAACATGGGCACCAACAAATATTTTTTGCTATTAAATAAAAATATAAATTATAGCCCAAGTATCATTAGCGAACAATTTTAAGGGTGAATTTACAACTTGATGTACCAAACTATGGATGGTGAAAATTATAACTTTTAAAATGTTTTTGAATGGGAAAAGCCACATGCTCTTATGACTATGAAAGAAGTTTAGTTCTGCACAATCTCATGAGTGTGGAGAGAAATTTTTACAATGCATGATTATGGAAGGAATACCTAATTGGTATCTTCCATTTTTATTATCAAAGGAGGTCATTTTCACATTGTAGGAGGCCCTTGTTAGTAGTTTGCAATTAGCAACATAAAGCCCAAGTTTGAATATTTCATTCATTTTTCTATTTTAAAATTTTCATCATTTTACCAATACATTATAGGAATGTATAATAGACTATAATATTAATATGCATACCTCTCAAATTTTCCTCCACACCTTCCTTTCTATACGTTATAATTTATGCACATGATTTAGGGCATGACCCAATCGTTGCCTAGCATGATTTTTGCACAATTATAATATTTTTTGGGTTCCCATAACATAAACCACAACTTGCTCTCCTTGAAGTTCCACAGAGTAGTCATGCACATTCCTACTTCGGTCAAATATATGCATTATTTCTAAGTGTGATTTTTTCCTAAAATCAATTGACTCTCCTAAGGTATTTTTTCTATTACCGTGTGTACAAATCTTTGGGAGAGGAAGAATTATCTATGGTTGAAGAATGGAATTCCTGAAGTAAATACCACACATAATTTATTATCTTGGTTCTTGTGTGAAGGGTATGCCTAAACTATGATTTTACCACCAAATATAGATCATATTATCATAGATTATCTCTTATTTTCTCAGAACATGTCAAGCACACTACAAAAAATTTGAATTTTAGGGGGGGTTGTCTTCCACCTCCAAAAGTCACTTTTGGGGTCGGTTTTGGATTCGGAGGGGATCTTTACAAAACTCATTAGAGGAAATTTCAACTCAAAATGGGCCTCCTAAAAAAATATGATAAAATAATAGTTAAATAATAAAATAATATTTATTAATTTTGGAAGAAGAAAAGAAAAAACTACTTTTTTGTTTGTATTTTCGACATATCTTCCTGTGTTTTTACTCCAATTTTGATTGAGAGAGATCATTGGATGTGGAATTGAATTCCGCATCCAATGTGTACCCACTCGGCATACATTTTATGGACCTTGCTACCCAAAAAACACAAAATACCTGAAAAAACGTGATGATGATGTCATCATCACATTTTTTCAGGTATTTCATGTTTTTGAGGTAGTGGGGTCCATCAAAAGTATGACGAGTGGATACTCCTTGGATTTGGAATTTAATTTTTTATCCAAGGAGCTCTCTCGATCGAAATTTGAGTAAAAACACAAGGAGATATGTCAAAAATACTAACAAAAAAAATAGTTTTTTTATGATACCTACCCACAAATTTATAGTAAAAATTGTTTAAGACCTATACGGTATTTGAAATTTAAATCAATTTCATTGGCTAACACATGATGACATGGAATTTGAATTAGAGTTAAAAGGCCCATTTTGAGTTGAAATTTCCTTTAATGGCCCCTAATAGCACCGACACTAAAAGTATGGAGACTCTTAGGGGTGCTTTTTTAAGAGATCAAAACCACCCCTAAAAGTGAATTTTGGGAGTGGTTCAAAACCCCCTCAAAAGGGACTATTAAGGGTGGTTCCAAACCCCCCCAAAAGTCCTTATTACAAACCTTTGAGGGTGGTTTCAAACCCCCCTTGTAGGTACCTATGGGGGAGATTTCAAACCCCCCACAAAACTTAATTTTATAGAATTTTTGGGGTGGTCTTAACAAAACTCTCCAATAGCACCAACGCTAAAAGTTTGGACATTTAAGGGCGGTTCTAGAAGAGATCAAAATCGACGCTAAAAGTGACTTTTGGGGGCGGCTCAAAACCCCCCCTGTTAGGTCATGATTTTGTCTTCCTTAGTTTTATGGTTTTATTTATGTTTTTGAACCTTGCTAGTACTTTTGCTTCTAGGAAATTTTGTTTATAAAGGTTAATTTTGAGTTCAAGCTTTTGATTTTCATGATTTTGATTTTTCTTATTTTTTAGCCTCCTTTTATAAATTTTGCTTAGATTTCATTCTTGAAGCGTTTTATAAGGTATATATGGATTAAATGGTTTATAAATAACACTAAGGTCGAGATTAAGCATATAAACCAAGTCTTAAACTTTACTATTGGCCTAATGATGTAAAATTATGTGATTAGACTTTCTTGTAGCGCAAGAGCAAAATTAATACACTAGAGCGCTACAAGAAAGTCGCGAATGCCTAAATCATTATTTTTTAGTCCGATTTTTTTCAGGTGTCTTCTCCCTAAGGCGTTAATCACTTCATTTGTTGCATTTGATACGTGTCCTGCAAATTTTATCATTGAAACAGGTGGATGATCATCATATAAGGAAGATCGTGGCAAATTGCATGCAGTCCATGGTGAATGATGACAGCGAGTTGAATGAGGCAGAGTTTTCAGGAATATGTTCCTGATTTGAAGGGATATGAAGGTATTGAAAGTCATGGTGAGAACATACTGCTGAGAAATTGGGGTTTTTAGAACTGAATGAGGAATTAGGGCTTTCCAGCAGCGTTAGTTTGAAGTGGTCTGGGCAGTTAGAGATAGCTGGAACATGAAATTCGACACCTAACCTTTGAAGAGATTGCATTCCAGCGCTCGTATTGAGTTTCTGAGCACGTACCCCGCGTGTCATTTGCTAGGGCTTGTTTAATTTGGGGTTTTTCTGATAAAATCTTTAATATTGAAATTCGAAGGAAGGATATGAGTTTGCTCACCTAATAGACTATGAATAATGAATTATTAACAATATATCTAAGTATTCATCGTTTAAAATAATAAAATTTAGAGCAGAATGGTTGGAGGTCCCTGAATTCTGTGATTAGGTCAAACTATTGAAATTTGGTACAGAAGATTCCCTGAACTGTGTGTTAGGGCAGACTGTTATGAGGTGAGGATAGACAGACTATGGAGATTGACAGGTGCTGTTAAAACCATAGTAAACATGAAGAAAAGTGGAAAAACAAATAGAGCCGAGTCCACTGACCTAACTTGGATAGATAAATTTCCAGAATGTGCTGAGTTATCTTCTAATGCAGGATGGTTGACATTTTTTAAAAAGATTGATGGATATCATGTAGAGGTCTCCCATAAATTTGCTCAGTGCTATGACAAAGACATTGTGCCTTTTGATACTTTACAATTCAAATTGACCAAGGAGTTGGTAGATGAGGCAACAGGCATCAAGAATGAGGGAGAATTATGGTTTAAGAAGGTTCCATTCACCTTCAATGCATAAAAGTACTTATTGCCTGGTGTAATTGTAGATTGGAGTAAAGGTGTACCCATTCATAACTTCAAGCCTGAATGGATAGAGCCCATTAAAGTTTTACAGAGTTATATTACCTGTGAAGGAAGATATGCCTTCGTTTTCAAATACTAGTTCATATTTCTTCAGCATCTTAGTAATGAGTCCAAGATGAACCTGCTCTTCTTCTTTCTAAAGAGTCTACAGAATATGTCTTGTAGAATTAAGGAGCACCAAAATCATACTAAACAGTCCATTTTCTACAATGGACTTATCAAACTCATTATAAACACTGTTTTGCAGAGTAAGGGAAAGACTTGGGAGTATTTCCTTTTCTGGTCAGGTTTTCAAAATGGTCAAGAAGGACAGTCTCATAGAAGACAAGCTGACAAATGACAGACCTTGATAAAAAAGCTTAGGCAAAAGGTAAAGGTCAAAGATGAAGACATGATTAAATTAGAGGAAGTTTCAGATCATGCAGATGAAGATTTTGAATCTAAATAGTACCTTAATGACATTGAGAGCAAAGATTTACAGTTTGATAATAAGAAGACCGAGCCTGTTGAAAATGATGTACCAACATAGACAATTGTTGCTGAAAAGATTGAACCTACAGAGAAAATTTCAGATGAGAAAGAGGATATTGAATTTCAAAGACAAAGTCCAATCATAGTTATGTCAGAAGATGAGAAATGCCTGTTTGAGGATGATAAAGTCCCTATTATTGATGCAACTAGGGTTTGTACTAAAAAGGATTTTCATAGCCAGGGTGATGAGGTAGCATTACCAAACAGAAAGAAACTAAAAGTTGTTGAATTTTCCTCAGTTAGCCATCAGGGTAAAAATTTCAAAATGGTGGGGGAGATTGCTCTTGTGTGGAGACAAAAAACCAGACCTAGAAATAAGCTCAGATTGAATATGAAGAAGTTTCTGAACCCTAAATTAAACAAAGAAAGAGTAACAGTGATAGATGATTCCTCATCTGATGAAAAATTGAATGATGATAAGGGTGACAGTAAAGGTAAAAGGACAATGGAATCAGAAAGAGAGTTTGTCCTTACTGATACTAAACTATCTAATATTTTTCTAGAGGTACGAAGTCAAATGTTGCAGGAACAACAAGAAGGTGAGATAAAGGCTTCTCACTCAGAAAAGAAGGTGATGGTTGAGGAAAAAGCTCCCTGTGAAGCTGAGACTAAATAAAACCTAAGTTTTCCTGAAACTCCTATAGAATTGTTGCCAGAAGATGAAGAAATTTATAAGAGATTAAAAATTCCATGGCTTCCAAATGAGATGCAAACCACAACAGGAAATAAAGCATTTGATTCAGAAAAAGAGAATTTACAAAGAAGTGTAAAACAATATAAATATCAGGTGGAATATATGCAGGAGACAAATGATGGTTTGGTCATGGAAAATAGAAGACTCAGAGAGGATTTGGATGAGGTGAATAGCCACTATCAGGAGCTGATTGCAGTTTCAAGAGAGGCATTGAAAAGGAAGAGGAATACAGAAGGTCAATTTACAATGTTGACAGAAACCATCAAGGATCTGCAATAGCAAAATGAAGAAATCACTAGAAAGATTGCAGATATGGAAGCAGATCAACTGAAGGCCCGAAGAAAAGCCCAAGCCCTAGAAGGGATAGCCTTGTTAGCTGAAGCAGCTAAAGATCTGTAAAACTTGTTAACACAATCAATTATTAGTTAGGTTTTGAATGTTATTTCATTTTTGTAATTTTTATTTAGATAAAACTATTTCGATGAGTAGGATGAAAAGCAGTTAGGGTTTAGTCCTTAACCAATTTTGAAGCATAGTATTAATGTATGTCACAAAGAGGATTGATGGTTGGATTTTTTGGCTAGCAAGAGGAGGTCTTCAGACTTGTTCATAAGCTAAGTAAATGACTCTTATGTGTATTTGAAATACTGATTATGAAATATATGCTCTATTTACCCTTCAGTTTGTTCTTTGGCTTCATTTATAGCTTGTTTTAGCTACTCAGTTGGTAATTTCATTGTTGATTTAAAGTTTTTATACTTGGAGTGCTTGCTATTTGTGAGTGAACCTCAGTGATGTTTTCTATTGGATAATGGTTATTATGTTATGCATCTCAGTTTTTCTATGCTTATGATTTAGTGTTTATTTGGATTTATGAATGCATTCCCTCTTGTCATCAAACTTCTCAACCAAAAAACCCTAAAAACCCTATTTTGTTTTATTGAAATATTTGAGATTGTGTTGGCTTGTTCTCTTGTAGTCTGGGAACAATTTCTGGCATAAACATCTTTGGCACCGTTGCTGGGGAACGAATTTGAAAAGATATTTTTCCCTGGGATACTTATCATTTCACTGGTTTTAAGAGGTGAACTTAAACCAACAAATCTTAAAAGACTACTTTTCACTAGTTTGTCATAGTGGCTAATAGGGGAATTGGAACTAGAAACATACCTATTTCACCTTTGCAGTTGGGTGTTTCAGACTCATAAGAGATATTGAAAACAGTAAGGAAGATTAGAAGGTCTCAGTCATTACTAGCCCTATGTGACCCTGATCAGTTGGATAGTTCATCACCTTTATCTGTTTTGAGAAAAGAAGAAGAAAATTCACCTTGGTTGAAGCCTATAATTCCTGTCAGTAACTTTCAAGTTTGCACTGATCCTCAATCCTTTAAAAAGGCACAAACAGTATCTCCTGGTAAAATTCCTCTATTTCATTTGAAAGTTGGTAAAACCCCTTTTCATCCAAGTTCCAGTCAAATATCTCCATCACCAAAGTCAGTCAGCCTCAAAATGGTAGCCCAAAATTAGTCTATAGATATGATGGACTGAATGGTTGCAGCCAGGTTTGCACCATTAGTTTTTCTTCACCCTTTGAATGCACTTCCTGGAGGTGACTATCAGAAATACCAGCCTAGGTTTAATGGACAAGGTGAAACTACAGCTGAAGAGCACTGGGAAGCCTTTCTCAGTTATGCTGATAACCAGAATATTGAAGCTAAGGACGTATGGATGAGGATGTTTGTGTAGAGGCTTGATGGAGATGTTAGAAAATGGTTTAGGGAGCTTCCTGCAAATTCTATCACCATCATAGAAGAGCTTCAGGACCTCTTCATGAGATAATGGGGTGACACCAAAGATCATACTTATTATATAACTGAATTTGGAGCCCTTAGGAGAAAAAAGGATGAAACCGTTGCAGATTTTTCAAAAAGATTCAATAAAATGTATGACAGAATTCCTGCAGAAATAAAACCTTCAGAAACATTTGCAACATATGCAAATTCTTTTGACCATGAATTTTCCTTACTACTAAGAGAAAGAAGACCTGTTTCTTTATTGAATATGCAGGATGCAACGTTAGAGGTTGAGTCTAATATATTGGCTTCCAATAGATTGAAGAAGGAAACAGCTCAGCAGATGTATGACATGAAAGGTAAGAAGGAAACAGCTCCAGGAGTTTCAACATCTCATTCTGTAGAAGGTAAAATTGATGAGATGGCCAAGTTAGTGAATATTTTGACTGCAAAATTAAACAAGTTAGAACTAGAAATAAATTCAAGCAAGCTTTTTCAAGAAGGTGAAAGAAACCCTAACAATCAGAACCAATTCAGAAGACAATTTGCTCCTCGCTTCATACCTAGAGAATGAAGAAATAATGATATTCAGTGAGAAAGGAGAGAGACTGAGGATCAAAGGGTACCCCCACCTCTTCAGAACAATGTTGTTGATGAAGAAGAGATTGAAGAAGAAGTGTTATTTGAAGACACAGATCGGGATATGAACTATTTTGGAGAACAGTTGACTGAGGGTTTTGTCACTGAAGAAGAATTTTTAAATGCAGAATATTATGATGCCGATATGTTTGAAACAGAAGATGATTTGAATTTGAAAATGACTGCTATAACTGCTGATGTCTATCAGAATGAACCAAAGAAGAATTTGAATTTGAGGTCAGGCCCAAAACAAGTAGTACAGAACCCAAAGAAGAAGGTAGTTGTACCTACTAAACAACAATATGATCCTGTGTCAGAGAAAAAACAAATTCGGGATAAACAAAAGAAAAGTATGGATATTGAAGAGGTAAATAAAACTGTGCAGAATTTTAATCTGGAAAATGAATTAGGCAAAATAAAGATTCCTATTCCTTTTGCTGAATTAATGAAAAATCCGTCTTACAAAGAATCAGTTCTTAAAATGATTCGTTCAGCAAACAATCAGTCTCTTTCTAATACAGTGAATCTGCAAGAAGAAAATCCTGAGATCTTTATTGGATCAACATTGGCTGAAAAAACTGAGAATGAAGCAGGTGCTTCACCTCCATTTTACATTACCCTGACATTCCATGAACAAATGCTACATAACTGTCTTTTAGTTTCAGGAGCATCACACAACCTAATGCCAAAGGTTGTCATGGAGGCTTTAGGTCTGAGTATAATAAAACCATACCATGATCTATATGCTTTTGATTCATGGGCTGTGAAGTGTTTGGGTGTGATTAAAGACATGGCTGTTAGTTTGGCTCAGTTACCAATGGAAAGTGTGATCATGGATGTGCTAGTAGCAGATATTATGCCTAAATTTGGGTTACCTCTCTCTAGGTCTTGAGCAAAGAAAGTTGGTGGAACTTTACAAATGGATTTATCATATTCTACTATTCCTGTGTTTGGAGGAGAAAACAGAAGGCTATATAGAGAGTTTCAATTTTCCTATATTGTGACAGATGACAAGAACCCTACAAACCATTTTCTGTATGCTGTTGATAAATATTTGGGTACTTGCATGTTACATTTTAGTGATAATACAATACTGCTGGTTTGTTACAGGTTGAAAAGGAACAACTAGTTAAATGCAGTAAGGAACAAGAAGATGAGCTTTGGCAATTATACTTTGATGGATCATCTTGCAAGGAAGGTGCAGGAGCAGGGGTTCTTCTCATATCCCCTGGTGGTGAAACATTAAAGCTGATGTATAAATTAGAATTTATTACTACAAACAATACTACTGAATATGAAGCTTTGCTATTAGGATTGAAGGCTACTAAAGATTTGGGCATTCAACAGATTTCTGCATATGGCGACTCTGTGTTAGTTGTTCAGCAGGTGAGGAACAACCATTAAGTGAAACAAGATTTGCTGAAAGTCTACCGAAATGAGGTATGGGACATGATCGATAATTATTTTGTAGCTTTTAACATTACCTATATTCCAAGGGATCATAATCAGACTGCTGATTCATTGGCCTTAGCTGCTACACATTTTAGAATTCCCAAAACCACACTGTTGAGGTATCCCATTGAGATTAGGTACAGACCTTCTGTACCTGATAATGTAAAGCAGTGGAGAGTGTTTGAATATGACATTGAAATTAAAATATTTTTGGATCTTACACATGAGTTTTCTAATTCCCTGATTGATCAAGAAGAAGATCATGAGGATGGAGATGTTGAAGAGATTGCTGAAAATGAAATTGTTGGCCATAAGATTATTGAATTAAAAGTTAATTTCATCCCAAAAGGTTTGGTACCTTTATAAATTATATTTTCTAAAGATGATACACCTCTAAAACCTGTTGTACAGTCTTCAGAAGAGAATGTGGTGGATTGTAACATTGGTACTGCAGAACATCCTAGAATGGTGAAAATTTCGAAAGCACTCACAGTGGAACAAAGAAACAGGTACATTAAATTGTTAAAGGAACATGCTGATGTCTTTGCATGGTCTTATGAATAATTGAGAACATATGATACTGTGATTATACAACATAAAGTACCTTTAAAACCGAATGTTAAACCGTTTCGTCAGAAATTGAGGAGGATTAATCTAGCCTTGTTTCTTGTTATTGAAAAAGAAGTTAAGAAGTTATTAGATGCCAAGATCATTGTTTCTCTTAGGTACTCTTCATGGGTGGCTAATCTAGTTCCTGTTAGGAAAAAGAACGGAGAAATCAGAGTGTGTGTTGACTTTAGAAACTTGAATAGATCTTCACTAAAGGATAATTATCCTTTGCCATTAGAGGAATTTTGGGGTCTAAAATGGGCCTCCTAAGGAAAATAATAAAATAATAGTTAAAATAAAAAAATTATAGTTAAAATAATAAAATAATATTGATTAATTTTGGAGGAAGAGAGAAAAAAACTACTTTTTGTGTTCGTATTTTTGACATATCTCCCTGTGTTTTTACTCAAATTTTGATCGGGAGAGCTCATTGGATGGAGAATTTGATTCCACATCCAACGAGTATCCACACCGCATACTTTTAAAGGACCCCGCTACCCCAAAAACAAGAAATACCTGAAAAACATGATGATGATGTCATCATCACGTTTTTTCAGGTATTTCTTGTTTTTGGGGTAGCGGGGTCCGTCAAAAGTATGCGGTGTGGGTACTCGTTGGATGAAGAATCAAATTCCGCATCCAATGAGCTCTCCCGATCAAAATTTGAGTAAAAACACAGGGAGATATGTCGAAAATACGAACAAAAAAAGTAGTTTTTTTTAATGACAAATATGTCAATTCAACCATTATGGTTGACTTATTTTATTGAAATTCTATTGGTTCTTGAATTCCAACTCACAAAAACTTATTTTGGCACGTTTTCTTATAAGGCCCATTTTAGACCCCAAATTTCCTCTAATGCCTAAAATTGAGCAAATATTGCATAAGGTTGTTGGGGCACAGAGGATTTCTATGGTTGATGGCTTCTCAGGATACAATCAAATTTCTATGCATCTTGATGATAAAGAGAAAACAACATTTACTACTCCCTGGGGAACTTTCATGTATGATAAGATGCCTTTTGGTTTAATGAACGCTGGAGCAACTTTTCAGAGGGCTATGGATATAGCCTTTGTTGGGGAAAATGACAAGTTTGTGGTAATTTACTTAGATGATATTACTGTATTTTCACAATCAGATGATGAACATCTAAAACATTTGAAACAAACTTTCCTAAAATGCATAAAATTCGGTTTGTCCTGGAATCCAAAGAAGTCACACTTTGCTGTACAGGAAGGCAAATTACTGGGTCATTTAGTTTCTGCTGATGGTATAAGGATTGAACCAGAAAGGGTGAAAGCAATATTGAAGATAAGTCTGCCAAGGAGTAAAAAAGATGTCCAATATTTTATTGGTAAATTCAACTTTCTACGTTGGTTTATACCAAACCTTGCTGAGACTATCAAGCAGATTATAGCCATGCTAAAGAAGGATCAAGAATTCAAGTTGACCACTGAAGCAAAGAACTCATTTGAAAAAATCAAGATGGCTCTTAACGAAGCTTCTGTATTAGTAAGTCCAGATTTTACCAGAGAATTTCTAACCTTTTCCTTTGCATCTGAAGATACACTAGCAGCTGTTCTGTTGCAGAAGAATAAGGATGGTCTTGAGCAACCTATTGCATTCTTCAGCAAAACTCTCGGAGATTCTGAATTAAAATACAACATCTTGGAAAAACAGGCTTATTCTTTGGTAAAAGCTTTAAAATTTTTCAGAATCTATGTTTTGCATTCCAAAGTTATTTCATATGTGCCTAATGCTGCTGTAAAAGATGTTTTGACACAGCCTGATAGTGATGGAAAAAGAGGCAAGTGGATTGCTAAAATCATGGAGTATGATGTAGATATCATACCTACCAAACTAGTGAAGGGACAAGGTTTGGCCAAGCTGTTGGCTAAATCAAATTTCCAAGCTTTAGGATTGCATTTGAAGGCATAAGAGCCAGCTCAGGAAGAAAATCAAGCAGAGCTAGAGAAAGAAAAGATTATGGATTTCTATTCAGCATCTACATGGTATGCAAACATTGTGTATTTTTTTTTGTATTTGCAATGTCCTGAACACTTAGATAGAAAAGATGCTAGATATTTGAAGCTAAGAACTACTAAGTATTGTTTGGTATAACAACAGTTATTTTGGAAGGATCCAGGGGGTATTCTACTAAGATGCTTAGATAAACCTGAAATTGAAGAAGTGATTTCTAAATCTCATGAGGGTGCTTGTGGATTTCACAAGTATTGGAAGGCAACAACATACAAAATCTTAAGAGCTGGGTGCTATTGGCCCTCTTTATTTGCAGATGTATATCAGCAGGTAAGAGCTTCCATCCCTTGCCAGAAGTTTGCTGGTAAACAAAAATTGTTGTCATTACCTTTAAAACCAATTGCAGTAAGTGCCCCTTTCCAACAGTGGGGTCTGGACTTTATAGGAGAGATAAGTCCATTTTCCTCAAGACAACACAGGTGGATTTTCACTGCAACAGACTTCTTTACCAAATGGGTGGAAGCTATTCCCACCAGGAATGCCACAGATAAGGTGATTATGGAATTTATTGAAGAAAATATCCTCAGTAGGTTTGGGTGTCCTCAAAGAATGGTAACAGATAATGCAAAGGCTTTTAAGTCTTAGGAAATGGGAGCATTTTGTGAAAAGAATGGAATCTTGTTGAAACATTCAACTCCTTACTATCCTCAAGGCAATGGTTTAGCTGAGTCCTCCAATAAGAATATCATTCAGAGTATCATAAAATTGTTGAAGCATAATAAGAGATCATGGGATTCTATGCTGAAATATGCATTATGGGCTGACAGAATAACAATCAAACAAGCAATTGGAACTTCTCCTTTCCAATTAGTGTATGGTATAGATGCAGTTTTTCCTGTTCAGTTGGGTATCCCAGTGATGAAGCTTTTTCAGGATTGTCAGGAAGAACCTAATGATATGCAGAGAAGGATTTATGCAATGATAGAGTTGCAGCAAAATAGGGAAAAATTGGAAGAAAAGGCACAGCTATACAGGTTGAAAATCAAAGAAAGATTTGACAGAAAAATTAAAGATAATACTTTCTCAATAGGTGACAAGGTTCTAAGGTGGGATGCTAGGAAAGAGAAAAAAGGGAAACATGGCAAATTTGATAACCTCTGGCTTGGACCTTTCCTAGTATCTAAGTTTTTGGAAAATAACACTTTTGTTCTACAGACTTTGGAGGGTGAGGAATTGTCGAGTCCAGTTAATGGACGATTCCTCAAGCATTTCTATATTTTTTGAGGCGAATTTTTGTTTTCATTGTATATACTGGTGTGAGTAAAACACAATAAGGACTCCATAACCCAATGGAAATTTTTCAGATTAGCAGGTAGTAGTAAAGAAGGCACTAGTCTACAGGTTCTTGAAGCCTCACAAGGAGAACTTCATCCCGCAGCAGGAGCCAGATGTTAGGTCATGATTTTGTCTTCCTTAGTTTTATGCTTTTATTTATGTTTTTGAACCTTGCTAGTACTTTTGCTTCTAGGAAATTTTGTTTATAAAGGTTAATTTTGAGTTCAAGCTTTTGATTTTCATGATTTTGATTTTTCTTATTTTTTAGCTTGCTTTTATAAATTTTGCTTAGATTTCATTCTTGAAGGGTCTTATAAGGTATATATGGATTAAATGGTTTATAAATAAAACTAAGGTTGAGATTAAGCATATAAACCAAGTCTTAAACTTTATTATTGGCCTAATGATGTAAACTTATGTGATTAGACTTTCTTATAGCGCAAGAGCAAAATTAATATACTAGAGCGCTACAAGAAAGTTGCGAATGCCTAAATCATTATTTTTCAGTCCGATTTTTTTTAGGTGTCTTGTCCCTAAGGCGTTAATCACTTCATTTGTTGCATTTGATACATGTCCTGCAAAGTTTATCATTGACACAGGTGGATGATCATCATATAAGGAAGATCATGGCAAATTGCATGCAGTCCATCGTGAATGATGACATCGAGTTGAACGAGGAAGAGTTTTTGAGAATATGCTCCTGATTTGAAGGATATGAAGGTATTGAAAGTTGTGGTGAGAACATACTGCTGAGAAATCAGGGTTTTTACAACTGAATGAGGAATTAGGGCTTTCCAGCAGCGTTAGTTTGAAGTGGTATGGATAGTTAGAGATAGATGGAACGTGAAATTTGACACCTAACCTTTGAAGAGATTGCATTTCAGCGCTCACATTGAGTTTCTGAGCACATAACCCACGTGTCATTTGCTAGGGCTTGTTTAATTTGGGGTTTTTTTGATAAAATCTCTAATGTTGAAATTCGAAGGAAGGATATGAGTTTTCTCACCTAATAGACTATGTATGATGAATTATTAACAATATATCTAAGTATTCATCGTTTAAAATAATAAACTTCAGAGAAGAACAGTTGGAGGTCCCTGAATTTTGTGATTAGGTCAAACTATTGAAATTTGGTACAGAAGATTCCCTAAACTGTGTGTTAGGGAAGACTGTTATGAGGTGAGGATAAACAGATTGTAGAGATTGATAGGTGCTATTAAAACCATAGTAAACATGAAGAAAAGTGGAAAAACAAATAGAGTTGAGCCCACTGACCTAACTTGGATAGATAAATTTCCAGAATGTGCAGAGTTATTTTCTAATGCATGATGGTTGACATTTTTTAAAAAGATTGATGGATAACATGCAGAGGTCTCTCATAAATTTGTTCAGTGCTATGATAAAGACATTGTGTCTTTTGATACTTTACAATTCATATTGACCAAGGAGTTGGTAGCTGAGGCAACAGGCATCAAGAATGAGGGAGAATTATGGTTTAAGAAGGTTCCATTCACCTTCAATGCACAAAAGTACTTACTGCCTGGTGTAATTGTAGATTGGGGTAAAGGTGTACCCATTCCTAACTTCAAGCCTGAATGGATAGAGCCCATTAAAGTTTTACAGAGTTATGTTACCTGTGAAGGAAGATATGCCTTCGTTTTCAAATACCACTTCATATTTCTTCAGCATCTCAGTAATGAGTCCAAGATGAACCTGCCCTTCTTCTTTCTAAAGAGTCTATAGAAGATGTCTTGCAGAATTAAGGAGCACCAAAATCATACTAAAGAGTCCATTTTCCACCATGGACTTATCAAACTCATTATAAACACTGTTTTGCAGAGTAAGGGAAAGACTTGGGAGTATTTCCATTTCTGGTCAGGTTTTCAAGATGGTCAAGAAGGACAGTCTCACAGAAGACAAGCTGACAAAGGACAGACCTTGATAAAAAAGCTTAGGCAAAAGGTAAAGGTCAAAGATGAAGACATGATTAAATTAGAGGAAGTTTCAGATCATGCAGATGAAGATTTTGAATCTAAACAGCACCTTAATGACATTGAGAGGAAAGATTTACAATTTGATAATAAGGAGACCGAGGCTGTTGAAAATGATGTACCAGCAGAGACAATTGTTGCTGAAAAGATTGTACCTGCAGAGAAAATTTCAGATGAGAAAGAGGATATTGAATTTCAAAGACAAAGTCCAATCATAGTTCTGTCAGAAGATGAAAAATGCCTGTTTGAGGATGATAAAGTCCCTGTTATTGATGCAACTAGGGTTTGCACTAAAAAGGATTTTCACAGCCAGGGTGATGAGGTAGCATTACCAAAGAGAAAGAAACTAAAAGTTGCTGAATTTGCCTCAGTTACCCATCAGGGTAAAACTTTCAAAATGGTGGGGGAGATTGCGCCTGTGTGGAGACCAAAAACCAAACCTAGAAACAAGCTCAGAATGAATATGAAGAAGTTGTTGAACCCTAAATTGAACAAAGAAAGAGTAACAGTGATAGATGATTCCTCATCTGATGAAAAATTGAATGATGATAAGGGTGACAGTAAAGGTAAAAGGCCAATGGAATCAAAAAGAGAGTCTGTCCTTACTGATACTAAACTGTCTGATATTTTTCTAGAGGTACGAAGTCAAATGTTGCAGGAACAACAAGAAGGTGAGATAAAGGATTCTCACTCAAAAAAGAAGGTGATGGTTGAGGAAAAAGTTCCATTTGAAGCTGAGACTGAATAAAACCTAAGTTTTCCTGAAACTCCTACATAATTGTTGCCAGAAGATGAAGAAATTTATAACAGATTAAACATTCCATGGCTTCCAAATGAGATTCAAACCACACCAGAAAATAAAGCATTTGATTTAGAAAAAGAGAATTTACAAAGAAGTGTAAAACAATATAAATATCAGGTGGAATGTATGCATGAGACAAATGATGGTTTGGTAATGGAAAATAGAAGACTTAGAGAGGATTTGGATGAGGTGAATAGCCACTATCAGGAGTTGATTGCAGTTTCAAGAGAGGCATTGAAAAGGAAGAGGAATACATAAGTTCAATTTACAATGTTGAAACAAACCATCAAGGATCTGTAGCAGTAAAATGAAGAACTCACTATAAATATTGCAGATATGGAAGGAGATCAACTGAAGGCCAAAAGAAAGGCCCAAGCCCTAGAAGGGATAGCCTTATTAGCTGAAGCAGTTAAAGATCTGTAAAACTTGTTAACACAATCAGTTATTAGTTAGGTTTTGAAGGTTATTTCATTTTTGTAATTTTTATTTAGATAAAACTATTTTGATGAGTAGGTTGAAAAGCAGTTAGGGTTTAGTCCTTAACCAATTTTGAAGGATAGTATTAATGTATGTCACAAAGAGGATTGATGGTCCGATTTTTTGGTTGGCAAGAGGAGGTATTTAGACTTGTTCATAAGCTAAGTAAATGACTCTTATGTGTATTTGAAAGACTAATTATGAAATATATGTTCTATTTACCCTTCAGTTTGTTCTCTGGCTTCATTTATAGCTTGTTTTAGCTACTTAGTTGGTAATTTCATTGCTGGTTTAAAGTTTTTATAGTTGGGGATGGTAAATTCACGAGTAATAAGGTTACATATCTAGATGGGTAATTAAGTAAATAAAGGTGGCAGCAAATATGAAGATGGGGAGGAAGTTGCTACGCTCCAGATTATAATGGTGCCGGGAATGATGTCGGTTCGACTGATGGGAATACCGTGGAATCTCATTGAATCCATGTTCTAATGACCGTGCTCAACTTATGATGGAAATTATGGGCTCCGATTCGACTGATGATGCTGGGTGTTTTCCATTTGTGGATAAACCTCAGTGATGTTTTATGTTGGATAATGGTTATTATGTTATCCATCTCAGTTTTTCTATGCTTATGATTTAGTGTTTATTTGGATTTATGGATGAATTCCCTCTTGTCATCAAAATTCTCAACCAAAAACTCTAAAAACCCTATTTTGTTTTATTGAAATATTTGAGATTGTGTTGGCTTGTTCTCTTGTAGTCTGGGAACAATTTCTGGCATAAACACCCCTTAAAAGAAATTATTAGAAAATTTTGGGGGCGGTTATAAACCCCCCTCGTAGGTACCTACCGAGGCGGTTAAACACCCCCCTAAAACTATTTACAAACCTTTGGGGGCGGTTATGAACCGACCTCATATAAACTTACAAGGGGGTTTTGAACCCCCCTCGTTGTAACATACAAGGGTATTTTTGAACCTCCCTCATAGTGACATATGAAGTCAGTTTAGAACCCCCATCGTAGTAGCATACAAAAACAGTTTGAACCCCCCCTATAGCCATAATAAATCATAATATAATATATTTTATTAAAAATATTAATATTGAAATATCATTAGGGCACAGAGGAATCGAACCTTAAAAATCCTGCTTGTAAAGCATGCACTCTTCCATTGAGCTAGAACCCTTTAAGAATTGGGGAAAGGGGTAATATTAACACCAAGATTGCATCATTTGTAATTATAAGAAAATACTAAAAATACCGACATTGTTTCTGACTTGAGATACCTAAGGAAGTATTCTGAATCAAGGAGAACATATCCAAATAAGGATGTCTCTTGTGACTTGTATCTAAGTCAACAAAGGATAGGCCCTTTGTTTAAAGGAGGAAAAACACAAAATACACTATAGGCATAGGATATTAGTTTCAAATACAACCAAAACAATGCAATGGGTATTGATTCATATGCAATGGATCATAGTTCTAGAGCTTAGAATAGTCTAACCCCATGAAATCAGAAGTGCCAAAGTCCAAAATTTTGAAATAGGAAGATAAGTTGAATTCTTATTATACTTTCATTGAATAGTCTTCCCTCGTGAAAGTAGGAGTGGAATAATAAAAAATTTCAAGTCGTACATGCACTTGTAAATTAATTTTTGTTAAGAATATGTTGCGTAAATAATATCCATTCTATATATAAAACGACTACAAGACACATAAGATGTAAAATAAAATTACTAGAAAATGCTCGACATATGTGTAATTAAGGTTTCTTAAAGTTAAATAATTTAGTTTAGTATAAAAATGGTTGAACTAATTACTAGGAAAGGAGATCAACCAACAAGACAATATTACTTGAAACATTAACTGATATGCATCCCTTAATACAAGTGCATGAACTTGTGCATGCAACTTCTTTAGTTGTTGTTTGTCTTGTTCCAAGCTGATAAATAATGGTTGGACATGTTAGTTGGAATTTTGAAAAATATAATTCTCCTAACGAATAGTTATAAAACACTAGTAATGTACCCATAAATGACCCCAAAGGTTTTCCTGTCCTTAATACAAAAGAAATTGTCCATTACATTAGGGGTCCAATCCCATAGACAATTGAAATCATGTGAAATTGATTTTTTTTATTTTTGCTATAAAAATAAAAAAATGTTTCCATAATAAATCCTTATTCTATGCATCCCCATATTTTCTTCAATAAATTAACAAAAGCAATAGAATATATTCCAAACTAATCGAATAGAATTTGTTTACAATATTTAGAGAAAACTTGTATAGAAGTGCATTGAATACCATCTCAACTTTACCTTAATACTTCTAGAGCTCTACTAAGATTTAACAACTTTGAAACTCTCACAAGGTTAAACCCACAAAGTTATTCAAATATTATCAATTGAACCAAACAATCATAATCTTTTCCAAATAGTCTGGATTCCTCTAGTGTGGGAAAATGTAATCTATCTTGATAAATGGATGATACCTATTGCATCAAGTGAAATAATTATTCACAATATATCATGAAGAACCCTATAATTTTAAATACCTTTTAGTGAACTTCGTGAACCTTGCCGCATTAGAAACTCAACAAATATAGTACGTTCAAAATGGAGGATACATACAAATCCAATATCAATCTAACATTATACAAAATCCTAAATCCATTATCAATCTTGAAATTTCCATTTATAAGAAAAACCATATGTTAATTTCAAATAATACAAACTACATAACATTAAATCAAAGAGAAGACGACAATTCAATCTTTGCACCCATCCAAAAGAGTTATGAAAATGAAATTACATTTATTTCCATCTATATTATTGTCACTTCTTGATGACTTCGAATTATCATTATTACTAGATGAATCACCATAGGGGGATGAGCTATTAGTTCCTATGTGAACTTTACTTTGAAATTGTATTGCACCGAGAGCACAAAAAACATGATTGAAAACATAGGCAATAAATAAAAATCTTCATGTTTTGTACCCACTTTCTAAATAGACCACAAAATGACCAAAGGTACAAAAGCACTAATATTTGTAGGTCCAAGGACACAGGCAATATCTTCAGTAAAATACAAATCCAAAAACTCAAACTAGCATTATAGGGCACATTTCCAAATCCAAAAACTTGCTTGAAATGTTTCCAGGTGTTTGAAATGCACATCTTATAAACATTGAGAGTGATGCAACACTGACAAATCCACTACAAAGAACAAAAAAAAACACAATTCAAGTTCATGAAACAATGAGAAAACTGGACCACAGTTCATGTTTGTGAAAATTATGGGACCTTTCAAAACAATTATGCACAAAAATGATCAGATATGAATATTACGTTTTCAATATTAAAATCCATAATAATATCCTCAGAGATATTGTTTTACTCAGGCCACCTAGTCATTACTTTTCGACCAATAAAAGGATCAACATTAGCTACTAATGTAGAATGAATTTTCCCACGTGTCCTTTTATACATTTTGTTATATCTTAGATGTTGGAATAGGTCGACATTTTATTATTGTATACACAATAATTTGCAAGTGATCCTCGCAATAAATGCAATTCTTATTAGGAATATTCTCCTGCAAATTTAAAAAACAAATCTTCCATGACCCAAATGTCTTATTGAAGTAGAAATATTCAAAAATAATTCAAAAAATATAACTAGATGAGATCAATGAATAATTTGAAAGTAGAAAACACAATTGTCTTACTACTCTGGATTTTCCTGCCTGAAATTCCCATAGGATATACTTGTTTTGATGTTGCTGAAAATGGTATGGATGACAAGGGAATTGGTGAATGATGGTGATTTGGTGGAGGTTGTAAATATACACTTGGCATTACATGTGCAGAATTTTGATTCTATGTGACGCTAAACCAATGGGACTGTGTTTAGGACTAGAAGTAGATAAAACATTGGATCGAACCTAACAGTATCCATTCCCTGCTCAGACTCATAGGAATGCGTCAGAAATAACCAAGGAATGGAAAATAATGCTCCAAGAGAGAATATAACCTTGAATTAATATAATTACCTAATGACTCTGTTTTTCAACAAACAAGCTTTTCAATTTAGTGTATTTAATGAACCAGAATTTTACTTATGAACAACAAAAGGTCACACCTTATTTTTCTAAGTACACTATTTGCATTAAATTTCCCTGGAATTTCCATGTGCATCAGAAACTCTTAGTTCTTTCCTTAATCCGTATTTAAGTCCTCTTTACACTGATAATACAATTTGACGGAATAATCATGACTTATTTAGAACAAATCCAATAATGGATGCAAAGTTAATAAATTTTAATCTACAAATCCACACAATCCACATCTTGAATAAAATCCCAAAACTAAAATTCTTGATGGATACAAAACATATCCCACACTTTCAAATAAATATGACGAATAAAATTTGGAGACATCACATTTCCACAGCTACCAAAATAGAATTTATCTAACCAAACAAGAAAATATTGACAACTATGCAATTGACTCAAACAGTGTACACACCTTTGTGAATTTCTCCATTGTGAGGTCTCTTCAATGTTGTCCCAGTGAGAAATGACCCTAAACTCTTTTGTGGGAAACCATAATAATGGATAATGGAACATTAGACTGATCCACTAATTTCCATGTCAACTTATTGATTTGATGTATAAATCCGCCCATGATAGAACAATTTGGAAATATCAATATCCAGTGGGTTTATGGTTTCACAGACCATTTCCAAATATTTTGTGAAATTAGTAGTGCACTTAAAGAGTATGTTCATGCAATTTATTTGTATTCTATAATGGCCTGGTGTTTATTCATCCTTGTATATAGGGTCTTGACGATCATGGAGCAATGTATGGTAATCTTAAATGACAACTAAATGAAAATGATATTATTTTTGAGCCATTAAATTAGAATTAACTTCAGTTCGTATTTTAAATCCAGTAGCCTCTTTCCGTTCAATCATCCCATATATGAAGGAAAGAGGATGATATCATGAATCTGGGTGTCTATTTTTTTTTTTTTTGGGGGGGGGGGGGGGGTAATGAGAAAATGAGTGTTTTTTTGCAATTCTGTCAACTTCGAGAAAAGAAAAATTAGATTTGTATTTATAATTTCATTTTGTAGTAAAAACAAAAGTTGTAGAGAATTGTGTTAGCTTTCTATCGGATATTTTTTAGATTCTTTTATTGGAATCTGATATGTCATTTTTGCAAGTGTTTGATAGTATGTTATTAATTAATGAAATTATGTAAAATAGTCATGTTTTTAGACACAATTTAATTCATTATTCAACTATTGTTCATTAAAAACAAAATATGTTATGATGATCTAGAAATATTGTACTAAGATCTTTCTGTAAGTTTGTATCCAACAACAGCATGAAATAATTATTAGAATTTTTTGAAGTGGACCAATATAACATTAGAGAGAATTTGAGGTAAAAAATGGGCCTCAAAAGGACCAAAATGTACTATAAAAATCAACCAATTACATTCTAGTAGATGACATCATCCCCCATGGTTGAGGTGGCATTGCATGAGTTAAGAATGCTTATTTGTTACATTTTTTATGGTGGATGAAGACCCATAGTTAACCAAGGTAGTGATACAAGTACTTTTAAGTCATAAAGTGAAGTACTCACAATAAAAGTCATTTCACACTTTCTCATAAAATAATATTATTGTTATTTTCAAGTAAAGTACTCACAATTCACTTTCTTATAAAATAATATTATTGTCATTTTCAAGTAAAGTACTCATAATTCATAAAAATGTATTTTCACACTTTTTTATAAAATAATATATTGTCATTTTCATGTTTTTTAATTTTAAATTATATATTCACTCAATTGTATTTAATATCATGATGTCAAAGTAATATATATAGATATATATATATATATATATATATATTAAATTTTGTACTTTTAAAATAAATTAAATTCATGAATGATATTTATATGAAAAAAAGATGTTAGTTATGCATATAAATTAAATTCATTTTTGCTTAATTTTATTTACAAGTTCAATACAAATAAATGCTAAAGGACAATAATTTTTTGGGAATTTACAATGAATATTAGTCACATCATTGTAGAGTTATTTTATTAATTTTATTTATAGTCAATTTAGAAAAGTAACTCAACCATGGTTATTTATATTGTGCATAAAAAGTAGTGTAGGAGATGAGTTGTCATATATACCTACCCCATAAAACTCCTAACTCATAATATTTTAATATATCTTATATTTTTGTAGTACATCTCTTAGGAGGCCCATTTTTGACCTCAAATTCTCTCTAATGAAACACTATCATAAAAATGACATGTTTAGGTTGACACAACATCTTCCCTAATTTCCAATTCAAAACAAAAAAAAACGAAAAAGTACCCTTTTGAATACAAGACAGATCAATGTTGAGGACCATGATTTTTCCGATTTTTTTTATCGTGTCTTTAAGAAGTTATTGAATTTTCATTTCAATGAATTCTATTAAATTTTGAAGCAATCCAAACACCTTCTAAGAAATATAATAAATAAAATTAGTGGATCACACCAATTTCAGCAAAATTCGCATCTATAGAAAGTAGATTGAATTATGCAACTAATGGTATTATTTGAGAAGAGAAATTGTAAGTATTTGATATGATCCGATCTCTCTGAAATTGGAAGAAGAGTCAGACATGGGATGGAATTCCATTTTTGAAAATTTACAGGTTTTCGGCCGAACTAATATTTCAACTGAAAAGAATCAATCTCTCAGTTGAAAAGCCGTAAATGTTCGGCCGAAAGTTAGATTTAATGGACGGAAAACAGTTCGGCCAAAAATCCTTATTGAATTTTTTCTGCCAGTTGGAAAAAAACTTGAAACATTTTTTCGAAACACAATTTTATTTCATGAACTTGGAACGTTTTTACTTTTTTTTGAAACACCATTTCAATTGTTTATTTATATGAATGAAGGCTCAACATATTTGATCAACATTTTACACATTTATAGAAGAAGGAAGGCTCTGTTTTCTGGTAAGTATTCTTAAAATTTATCTTTTAAGGTTAAAGCTATTTTTATTTGATACCAAACATTATTTAAAAAAATTTGTTATGGTAAATTGTTCTTAGAAACTATCCTATTATTTTTCAAAATGTTTATAGTAAAGCGTTTTTAGAAATTATATTCTAAGGTGGAGACTTTTTTTCTTTACGGAAGATGTTTCTGGAAAATATTTTATTGTACAAATTTTCTTAAAAATTTTGCACCAATTTATTCTATGGTACATTTTTTTAAACTATTTTGAACAATATTTTATGGACATATTTACTTTTTATAAGCTTTCCTTAAACTGATTAATTATCAATTTTTAGTAGCCATCTTTTGGCCTTTTAAGTGGTAATTTATATTTAGTGAACGCGGCTTTATACTGGTTAATTATACTTTTATAACATTTAAATAAATTGTATTTTTTTTGTAATTCACGTGGCCTAGTAGTGCCAAATTTGGTTTATAACCTTTGTTGTATCCATTATCACTACTTTTTGTAGTCATATTGCTTGAGGTGGATGACTCTTACTTTTATTGTATTTTCTAAGGTGAGTTTTTTTCTTTGATGATTAATATTCTCTCGAGGGAAATTTATTCTAAGTTGAAGGTATGCATTGAATAATCATGGGAAACAAAAAAATGCGAAAGAGAAAATGTGATCGCACTCAAGATGATGCCTTACATAATGAAAAGCAAAAACTCAAATACCATGAAAAAAAAGAAACAAAATAATACAAATATTGGAGACATCGCTAATGATGATGTAACTAGAGACTTGGATCAAAATGTTGATGATATGAATGTTCAAAATCAAACTAAAGAAGAAATTGAACCATGTATGTAAAAATATCGTGAATTTGTTTAAAATGCAGTAACTAGTTTTTGTAAATGATGTATTTTTTAATATAGTTTCCAAATGCATATACAAATGTTGAAGATGTTGAAGACATTGAAGAATCACAAAACGACGCAAATATTTAATCCAATAGAGGTAATATATATATATATGTTATTAAAAGATTTTAAACCATGTAATTATAATTATAATTATGAGTCATATTTTTATGATTCAAGTTAAGCATATTTGAAATATTCTAAATTAAAATTGAAATTGAAATATATATAGGTGGCTTTATCATTGACGACGACATGTTGCAAAATGTTGATAAAGAAAAATTTGGAAACATGACACCTTACCATATTGTACAATATCGTGCTGAAAAGATGCATGAACAATTTCTGGAAAAAGAATCAGTGGCAACAAAAGCTCAAATTTTGAGATGTTTGTTAGTCTCCAAGAAGTTGAAGGAATATTGGTCATTATTGGGTATTCAAAGAAGACAAAATATTCAAAGGTGAAGCAAAATGTGTTCGAAAATATAGCAAATGCAATAAAAATGATTGGAAAATCCAGAAAGAAAGATACTAGTGCTGCACGTAGAATAATACAAACAATGATTATTTCATCTAGTACTAGAAAAAAACGTTTGACAATGCAGATCGTAAAGGTTATCGAAACTTCATGAAAAACATTGTACAAATATAACAAATTTTGATTACAAATAGATGCAAATGATGAGCTTGCTTATTGGACAATTATTTGTAGACAACCCTATAAAGATAGGGTCAATGAAAGTGTTAAAGCTATGATGCATGAATATTGGGTGGAAAATTCTCATGTTTCACCAAATGCAGGAGACGTGATACACCATAGAATATCTCGAAATCAGTATGAAAGACATCCAAAACATATATTGGAGATGACTTAAATACAATTGTTCAATAAATTCAAAGATGAACACAATGAATTCAATTTGTCAATCAATCCATTTGTACAATAAAAGCCATGGTATGTTAGACCTATCGCTATTCGTGACACATGTTGTTGTCACTATCATGTTGAGTTTGAATTATATTATGACACATTCCTTCGGTTTGGTAAAAAAAATTGGTCGAATTCACCTCCTTCCATAATTCGTTCTTTTATACCTGAAATTCTATGTGAAAGAGATAGTCACGATATTGTTTACAAAAAAAAATGCATCGGTGGAAAGAAATGTGATAATTGTGGAAATATAGCTTTATTCCACCATAAATATCCTATTGATATTAATGATCAGTCATTGTCAAATGTCATAGTTGATTGGAAGAGATATGAATATGTCAGTTATTTCCACAATTCTACAAGTTCTTCAAACACTCTTTCGAAAAGATAATTTTACAAGAAGATAAAATCGGTGTTACAGAGTTTCTGACGAATTTTGAAAAATTAATTTATAAATACATAAACATTCACATAGAGCACGATGAAATACTTGCAATTCAAACAATCACGTGATGTTTTTCCACAGGGGACTATTTTTTCTGTGGTTGATTTTGCAGAGAATTACACATTTGAAGCACGAAAATAAATACAGAGTGAATATTATCATTTTGACTAAGTTTTTATATTTGTCCATGTTCTATATAAACGTGATCAAATTTTTTTTTATGATATAGAAAGCATGAATGACAATCGACATGTGATGAAGGAATACCATTTCTATATCAGCGATGACCACATGCATGATACACATTATGTACAACATTGTTTTGATATTATTTATGGTTCATTGAAAGCACGTGGAGTTGTAATGAATGGACATTGGATATGGTCAGATAGATGTGAAGGGAAATTTAAATCTTTACGATCATTCTTCTGGCCTTCATAAAAAAACAAATATTAAACATTGTTGGAATTTTTTTGAAACTAGTCATGGAAAAGTGGAGCACGAAGGTGCTGGGGCGTGTGTAAAATGAGCACTTCAAAGGTATCAAATGAACCATTCTGGTGATCAATTTGTGTGTGCTAATCAAGTTGTTCAATGGTGTCATTTAAATCTCATCCATGATTACAATCAACAATCAAAAGATGTGCGCAGGTATGAACTTTGTTTTCAAAACAGAATTATTCAACTTAGAACGAATTTAATATGTACATCTACTAACATTTTATTCACATGTACATGTAAAATTGTTTATGTTGGACAGGTTTTTCTGGCATATTGGAATCCAAGATATAGGCATATCAATCCCATATGATGCTAGCACTATTCATGCAACTCGAGATTTACACTCAATCAAAACAAAAACCTTTCGAAATGTGTTTTCATTTGATAGTAGGAATCTAACATGCTTTTGTCCTATTTCCATGGAGGACACAAAATCAATAGAGAATTGTGAAAACATCAATGACAATTATGTTAAACCTTGGAAACACAACAAAATTAATTTAAAAGGAAAAATTCCACTCGCAAGCTTTAAAGAGTTGGAATCAGAGAACATTGCAAAATCAACTAATGGTGAAAGAATTTCTGATCTAGTTAGAGAAGGTAATTTTATGTATACTTTACTAAATTTGTCTTTTTTTATTTTAAATATTTTTTACAATGAATAAAAGTGGTTTGATTTAATGAAGATGAATTTGACAAATTCAATGTTCTTAATTATGTGTAGGAGATGTATTTTCTATGGTTGCACCCATAGACAACAATGAAAATGTGAGATATTATTTGATGCAATGCACAGAGAGAAAGATGAAATTATTGGAGGACTATGATGACATAGGTTTTATATATGAAAGATGGTCAATTCTATTAAAAGGTTTTTTTTTCAAGAAACATATCAAACTGAAAGTGGAATTCACTTTAAAGACTATCAACCTGATGTCATATGCTGTCAATATAGCCATTTGGTATGTAGAGCTCACATAAAGTTGATAGAAGTTAAATCAAATAAACAATTGAAATCTAGAAGATGGAAGATGTCAAAAGTTGACCATGAAAGAATAATTGAAGACGACATTTCTTTAAGATCTTGTTTCTATTTTGAATCATGTTGAACATGATACATACTTTTTACATGAAGGACACCTTCATTGGATTTATAATTGTGACACTCAAATAGAGTGATTATTGATGAGTTCCGAGCTAGATTGTTTTGATGATCTTTTAAGCACATTCGTTATGAAATTGTCAAATTATGAGATCTGTGCCTTTTTTAAACTTAAATATGATAGGCTATTAGATTAGATTGTTGAACTTATGTACATGTCAAATTGATTATTTTTACTTAAATATGATATCAAATTCTTTCATTGTTGAGCTTATGTCCATCAAAATGGGGAAACTTATAAAATAGTGTTCTTTCATTGCCGAGCTTATAGCTCATTGTTCTTAGATTGTTTAGCGTATGTATATATCAAATTGATGTAAATTATATGATATATTGTTCTTGGATTTTTCAACATATGTACAACAAAATGATCTATATTAATTTTGTAACGAAATTGATATGTACAATTCTATAAATTCATAACATACAAACATTCAATATTAACATTACTAAATATTAAAAATCATTACTAATGATTAAATATTGAACATTACTAATGATTAAAAATAATTTAGACACAAGTACTAAATATTGAACATTACCAAATATTACTAACTAAATATTACTAAATATTTAGACACAAGTACTAACTATTGAACATTAATAATGATTAAATATCTTTTAGACACAAGTACAACATATTGTATATAAACATCATAAATTCATAAGATACTATAAATTCATATTCATATTTGTATACTGTAAATAAACTTTAATAAAAATACAATTTGAAGTTAAAATAATAAAAATGAATAAATATACCTCAGTGAGCCCAACACACAAAGAGGTCACCAAATCCACAGACATGGAAGGTTGTACAATACGTTTACGCACCTACAATTAAAATATCATTACTTAAACATTTAAAACATGAAATTTAAATGTATTTTAAACTAAATTTAAGTAAAATGTCAATTGTTTTTTATCATTACTAAAACATTTAACCATTACTAAAATATTTGAAAGGTGCTTGATTTACCTCCAAATCTTGGGAGACACTAGGAATGTCTCCCAATATTGATGATGAGAGGGGCCCAATACCCATGGTCCTAGGCAAGCCAAATTTATATTAACAAACCACAATCCTATGGATTTTTTGTTGGAACTATGAAAGGACCACATGAGTACAGTAATGCTAGAGGTACTGTTGTAGCCGCAACTTTTCCCAAATTTCTGAAAATTTTGGACCCTCGTTATTTTTGTTTGCTCCACTCTGCTACATTTTTGGATTGTCTGAAGCCAATTTTTCTTGCTATTTGGGATTTCGTTTGGGTCTGTGCATGCTTTGGACTATAAGGCTTAGCAGCTGTTACGAGGTTTTATTGTTGAGTTTTAAAATGGGATTGTATTTTGCCATTTTTTGGAGGTTAGCCCGCGTTTATTGTTGGGAAATAGACCTCAATTTTTGAGTTTTTTAAGAAAAAGTTATGACTTTGGTCAAAGCCCACAGGCTGATTGAGCTCCGCCGTTGTGGCCCCGAAATAGACTAATTGCCCGTCGGACGGTTTGTCCTTTCGCCGATGTACTGTTCTTTGTTTCTCCGATGTTGACTGGTCTGCGAGTTTTCTTGACCTTATAACTTCTACTGTTGCGGTTATGTAGCTCACTAACTATCCGATGTCTGCAGAGGATCCAACCCCCGACATTTTATCGCGCCAATTTTGGTCTGTGTGCCAAAACCCCTAGATTGTAGGATACCCGCCGTTGCGGCTACCTAGCTCGCTAATGAAGCAATTTCAAGTGTTCCGATCGGTCGATGGGGTTTTTTATGTGCCTTTTCTTAATCGTTTTCCCACCAATTGTTATGAGATCGTAATTGTTTTCGTAAGTGACTGGTGTGCCTTGTTTTTAGGTTGAAATTTGCACATAAGAACCAAACTCCGGTTTTCTCTTCCGTAGTACTCATTTCGTTGATATTATAATTTGTGTTCCTTGAAGATAGTTGGAACAAATGATAAATTCTCGTTTGATCGCAGATAGACATGGCAGTTTTCTCAGATCCCTTTGAAGATTATTGCGGCGAGAAATATGCAGTTGGAGGACAAAGCATGTTAAAGCATAAGGCAACAAAATCGTTACTTAAGGAATAAAATTATAAGGGTCTGAAGAGGGACCGAAGAATGGTGGGGTGTAATCATTAGAAATAAAAGGCTCGGGCTTAGGAATCTCGTCAGTTACCTAGATATGCCCATTTTATAAATGTCTTTATTTGAATGTAACATGGAATTATGGGCATTCACAAAACGACAAGACTGGAGAGTGAAATGTTTTTAGGGAAACCAAAAGGTTGGGCTGGTTCTTCTATAAATGAGAAAAAGGAGAAAGAGAAGGGGATTTTTCCCGAAGAGACTTGTGAACTACTTGTTGTAAGAGGAACTATTTCGTTTTGCAATAATAAAATTACAATTTTGCCTGTTGGAGAAAGTGTTGTGTGGAATGTTCAAATGTGATGAAATGAACAATGTTGAAGGGGAACTATTTCGTTTTCAGCTGTGTTTCATTAACTGTGAGATCGTTCTAACTTTTTGAACCTATGTTCTTATATGAATGTTCTCTGGTTTTATTCTGTGATAATTTCCACTATGAGTAATGAATGTTTTAACAGATGACGAGCTATCTTATTGTGCATATTTTTATTCATATTTATGTGTTTTGATTCTAAGAACAACTATCTGTGATTTATCTTAACATATGAACAGTATTACATTACTCATGAATTGATAATCTTACTCCCTAGGGATAGCTTATTAATTATTGTTTTTTTAGTTTTGTGTGATTTAGATGTGAGAGAGTCTAAGACGAGAATTAAGAACCTGGGCATCACATTGTGACCACTCCTCCCATTCTTCATCAATCTGCATCTTATATAGGCACTTTCATATCATACTTAAAGTCAAAATACAAAAATATACACAGTGGGCCGGGCCACAACCGGTGAAACCATTTGTTTTTGTTACTTGACCTACGGTAGCCGGACCGCAAACCAAATGGATTCCCTACACCAAACAGTCACGGGCTAGTTGGGAACATTGACTGGGGAGAATCCCTAGCTGTTGTTTCCTGCGAATTTCCAGGACTCAACAGTTAGTGGCGCTAGAAGCAGGGCCACCAGTGCATGGCGGGACGGGGAAATTCATTTCCTCGAAATAACTCCACCAGTGATAGTTTTGAAAGCAGTTTATTTCCTGATCCAAATAGTGAAGAGAATAGAGAACATTTCTTTGCTATGGAAAACCAAGTAGCCAATGATCTGAGAAGACACACACGGGCCTATGTAAAGAGTATTGGAGGATTACCCATTATCCCTGATTTACCCCGAAGATAATACAAGAAGAAAGATCGCCCCATCTTGGAAGATTCAGTGTTGGTTGGAGATTTGGAAGAGTTAGTAGAAGTAGCTTTATAGGAAGTTGTTTAGCCTTTGAATCAAGTAGGGCCAAACACACCTTACTGTTCTCCTGTGCATACTCCCGTTCTTTCACCTCCTCACTCTCCACCCAGACTCATGGCAGGCATTAATGCCAACCAACCACTTAACCCAACAAATCCACCACCAGCTTGGAAAGTCAGATCACCCTTGAACTTAACACCTCCGTTGCATGACTTACCTCAAGATTTTGAAAAGATTCTGCCCAAGTTTGATCCAAATGAGAAGATGTTAGTAGATGACCATTTACAAAGTTTTTATTTGGAAATAGAAGGATTGAGGGATGGGGAACATGAGGATGTTTTTTGTAGACTTTTTTCGTATACCCTTGAAGGAGCAGTAGCATCATGGTATTTTGGTTTGCCGGCAAACTCTATCCCAGACTGGGATACCTTCGAAAGGATTTTCAGAAGTAAATATGCAACCCAAAAAACTCATGCATCTCTCATGAAAGGACTGCGTGTCTTAAATAAAGAAAGAAAAGAGAAGGTTCATAGTTTTACCCAAATATTTGCAACCTATCTTAAAAAAATTTCTGAAGTTGATAGACCCTCGGATAAAGTTTTGATTGAGTATTATACTTCAGCTCTAGGGCCTAATTTGGCCATGTTTGCAAAAATGAAGGCCAAACCTATGCTAGTAGAGACTTATGAAGAAGCAGAGAGAGTAGATGCTGAAAAGGAAAGCATCGAATATTATCCTGAGCAGTCATGAGAAAAAAATGTTGGGAGGAAAACTTTATTATTTACTAAGCCTAAAGAGGAGCAATCACCAGATTTTGAAGGAATGGAAAAGATGATGCAGAAGCTCTCTAACAGAATAATAGATCTGGAAAAGGAAAAGGAATCCCAAAAGTTTTATAAGCCTTATTACAAGAAAAGGGAAGATAACAATCAATACCAACCCCCTCCGCACGGTCCTGCATCGATGAACTTAATGGAGGTGGGGATGGATAACTTTTGCACTTTTCACCAACAACCCCATTCTGAAAATAATTGTCCTCAATGGATAAATTCAATGACGTTGGTTATGAATCAGCTGTTGGATTCCAAATTAACCAAGGATAATGATGAAGAAGGGAAAGACAACAATAAATCAACAGAAAAACAAGAGGATGAGGCCATGGTTTTATGGGGCTGTGTATCGTTGTTTGATGCTAAGGAAGAAAAGGATCTAAGACATGAGGATATCCTGGAAACAAATGTAACAACGAGAAGCCAGGGTTTTATTAAGGAAAATATTCTTATGCTCCCAAAGATTAAGAAACTTCAAAAGAATGTTAAGAAATTTCAAAAAAACTCCTCAGCTAATAAAATACTGGAATTTACCCCCACCAGTCAAAATCCAAGACAAATCAACATGCCTACTAAGCCCATTGAAGAGAAAATACATAATGTGAAAATGAATCTCATAGAGCATAAGATGGATTATGACATCGTGGAGGATATAAAAAAGGTGAGGGCAAATATCTCGTTATTTGAGATGTACAATGTGCCACAGCAGAAAGAAAAGTTATTGAAAGCATTTGAAATACCAGAGGAGAAACTTCCCACCGACAATCAGCCCCAAGAAGAAGAAATTGGTGAAGCAAGTGTGGGAGGTAGGCCTAAATGCAAGACTCCACCTTTTCTCCTTACTTTTGAAATTTTCAACCACAATGTGCACAACTGTTTAGTAGACTCGGGGGCATCAGTCAACGTTATGCCACTGTCGGTATGCAAAATGATAAATGGACAACCTAAACCATCTACCTGGAGGGTCATTCAGTTGGATAGAATGAATGTGAAGGTAATTGGGGAAATGGAGGATGTTCTCATTCACTTATCTTCAAATGATAAGGTATGTCAATTCATTGACATTGTGGTAGCTGACATACCTAAAGATTATGGACTTGTTTTGAGCAGAGATTGGTCGGCAAAGCTGAGTGGATATTTTGCCTCAGAATGGTCACATCTGTGGCTACCTTATAAAGGAAGCCCAAATCAAATTAAAGTTTTAAGAGAGCCCCACATAAAACACATTGTTACTCAGTTCGAAGAAAAAAATGAACCAGTGAATTCTGTTTTGGGAAATTACTTTATTGAGCTAGAACTGGGAAACTATCAAGCAGAAGAAGCCAGCAATACATCAGATGCTCAGCCTGATCTCCTTCGTTTTTCACAGGATGATGAAATCGATTGTAAAATAGTAAACTTAGCTGTAGATGTAGATGTTGTTTCACGCACAGTAGTGGTAGGCGATTTTTGGACGCTTTTCTTTGATGGGTCTAAAACTTTGGAGGGGTCAGGAGCCGGCTGTGTCCTGATTGATCCTAAGAAAAATAAACATTTTCTTTCATGTAGGTTAGAGTTTGAATGCACCAATAACATAGCCGAATATGAAGCACTAGTTCAGGGACTAAGAAAAGCAATTGAATTAAAGGTCGAAAATCTGAAAGTGTATGGGGATTCTGAAATAATTGTAAAACAAATTTGAAATCAAATACATTGCATTTCTCCTCATCTAAAAGCTTATCAAAATGAAGTATGGGATCTAGTTAAATATTTTCATGCATTTAACATTGTATCGATTCCTAGGCTTAAGAATGCAGCAGCTGACTTATTGGCCACCTCAGCCGCAAGACTTGTGCCCTCTAATAACAGGTGTTCTATTGAATTGCTTTTCAAGCCTTCGGTTCCAGATATGATTACCAATTTATGGGTTTTTTATGATGATCGGTAGATTATAGAATGCTTCACAAATGACGAGACCTTCAAAGGGGCAATTATTGATGATGAAGAACATCAAGCCGAGCTAAAATTCGACAATTTTATTCCTAAAGAAGTCAGGACTTTAGAGCGAATGTTTGATCTAAACGAGAAATTCAGAAGGCCAGTGAATGTGAAGAATCATAGCTCGTCTCTACTGTTCGAGTTGATTAATTTGGGGATTGAAGTTGAGCCTAAGTATGTGAATTTGGGAAAGTGCTACTCTCCAGGTGAAAGGAATAAGTTCGTCAGTTTGTTCAAACAATACAAAGATGTTTTTTCCTGGACGTATGAAGATCTGAAGACGTATGACACCAATATTATTCAGCATGTTATCCCCATTAGATCTGGAGTTAAGCCTTATCAACAGCCTTTAAGGAAAATGCATCCAAAATTAGAGCCTCTGATTCAGAATGAAGTAAAGAAGCTATTGGATGCTAAAATTATTTTCAAAGTTAGACACTCGGAATGGCTTTCAAATCTGGTACTAGTAAGAAATAAATCTGGAGAAATTAGACTATGTGTGGATTTCAGAAACCTAAATCGCGCTTCGGATAAAGACAATTATCCTATCCCACCCATGGAACAGATATTGCAAATAGTTTCAGGTTCTAAATTATTTTCTTTATTAGATGGATTCTCTCGCTACAATCAAGTGTTAGTAGCTGAATAACACAGGCTTAAAACTACATTCAAAACCAGATGGGGGACCTTTTCTTACAGAGGGATGCCCTTTGGACTCATAAATGCTGGAGATACGTTCCAGAGGGCTATGGACATAGCTTTCTGTCATCTGATTGGCCTTAGTGTTGTAGTATACCTCGTTGACATCACAATATTCTTGAAGAAAAGGGAGGAACACGCATTCCATCTAAAACATATTTTTGAACGCTGCCGAAAATATGGTATCTCGTTAAACCGTAAGAAGTGCATGTTTTCCGTTACCGAAGGTAAGTTACTGGGTCACGAGGTTTCTAAGAAGGGGATCTCCATAGACCCAGAGAGGATCAAATCTATCGAACAGATTCCCTTACCCCATAATAAAAAGGGCATGCAATCATTTATGGGGACAATAAATTTTGTGCGAAGGCTTGTGCCAGATTTCGCTCAAATTGTTAAACCTTTGTAGTAAATGGTAAAGCAAAGTGTATAATTCAAGTGGAATGATGTAGAGAAGAATTCATTTAGTAAAATAAAGACAGCTGTTGCACATGCACCCTCCCTCAAATGTCTGGATTTTGAGAAAGATTTTATTTTGTACACTTTCGCATTTGACGATTCACTAGCAGTGGTGCTTACCCAGAAGGAAGATGGGGGAGATGAGTTCCCCATATCATTTATGAGAACTAGTCTGCAAGGAGACAAATTGAATTACCTAGCTATGGATAAACAAGCTTACGCAGTGTTCAAAGTGGTGAAACAATTCAGACCATATATACTTAAGAACCGGACAAAGGTAATAGTTCCACATCCAGCTGTGAGGTCTCTTTTCGTACAAAAGGAGTTAGGAGAAAGAAGAGGAAACTGGGTAACAGCTCTACAGGAGTATGACCTCGAATTCAAGCCAGCCTCCATAGTTAAAGGGCATGGATTATGCAAACTAATGACTGAAAGTAAAGACAATGAAGAAAATAACTGGGAAAACGAAGCTGAGTTACATTTGATGGATGTATGTCCTCTTTTCACAGCTCCGGACTCCTGGTATCGAGACCTTGTGCATTACCTTCAGGCATGATTGTTACTGAAACATTGGAATTCAAAGTAAAGAAGAGCACTGTGTCTTAAATCAGCCTCATATTAGATTGTTGAAGGAATATTATTCAAAAGGAATTATGATGGAGTTCTTCTTAGATGTTTAGAGAAAGAAGATGTGAAGAAGGTCATGATAGACTTACATGATGGGCCTGCTGGAAGACATTTCTCTGGAGATACAACATCCCATAAAATTCTCATATCTAGATACTATTGGCCCACACTGTTCAAAGATGCATATGCCCACATGTCAGAAAGTGCGACATCTGTCAAAGGTGTGGTGGAAGACAAGTGAAAGCAGCAAAACCATTAAAGCCTATAATGATAACAGAACCTTTTGAGCAGTGGGGGATGGATATCATTGGAGAGATAAAGCCAAATTCTTCCTTGCAGCACAAGTATATTCTAATGGCAACCAATTACTTCACTCATTGGGTCGAAGCCATTCCGTTCCGTAAAGTGAATGAAGATGTGGTCATGGACTTCTTGCAAGATCATATTATGACCAGGTTTGGAGTTCCAATTTCTCTAGTTTTTGATAATGCTACTTATTTTTCCTCTATTAGATTGACTGCATTTTCTCATGAAAAATGAATTAAGTTGCATTACTCTGCAAATTATTATCCACAAGGAAATGGTTTGGCTGAATCTTCGAACAAGAATCTATTTAGAATCCTAAAAAAGACTGTGATAGAAAACCAGAGAAGTTGGCATTCATCATTACCAAATGCTCTTTGGGCTGATAGGGTCACCCCCAAGACTTCGTGTTAGTTTTTCAATATTAATCTAGCATATCATTAATATCTTTAACTAAGAGAATAACAAGCACAACAATTAAACACAAGAGACAATGAACATAGTGTTTTTCCTCGGGGAAACCATAAATGGAGAAAACCCCATAACTTCCTCTGAGATAGAATCAGCACCAAAGTGAAACCCAAAAACAGTAAGACAATCTTCTGACACCAGCAAGCCCTTTCCTCTAGCCCCAGTGTCTTTCTCTTCCTCAACTATGCGCTACACTTGAGTGTGTATAAGTTGTGTGCTAAATAGAGAGTCCAACTCTCTATTTATAGTAATCCTGACATGACTAAAACCCTACTAGGGCCGACCTCTACTAGGAGAGTCTAATAACCCTAGTGCCTGGAACTGCGGGGACTTTAACTGTTAGACAATCAGAGGGTTACCCACTATGACTTGACATGACTTGTTTACATTATTGATTCTCCCGATCAGAACATCGGGGCATGACAACATGACTTAATTACATTATAGATACATCCCAGAATAAAAATTGGGTTACAATACATAAGATACATAGATGAATACATTCTGAAGTTACAAATACATCAACACTCCCTCTTAACTAGGAAGGTATTCTTTCGACACAATTTTCAGCACCGGTCTTCTTCTCTGGATCATCTGCATATTCAAGTCTTCTTAGTCTTCAAGTCGTCTTAATCTTCAATTCATCTTCATCTTCGGATCTGGATCATCTCTCGATCTGGATCACCTTTGGACATCACCACTGGATCTGGATCATCTCTGGAGCATCATCTCTGGATCTGGATCTTCCCTCAATCTGTATCATCTCTGTTGGATCATCAATACTGAATCTTCACTGGTGTTATCTCATGATTCTTCTCATCATAGGAAGTTCTACAGAGCCATCCCTTTTTCATGTTGGATGTAGGCCTAGCCATCATGTAGGTCTTTGCCCAGCACTTACATCTAATCATGTAGGAACTAACCTATAATCATATCAGAAAGGCACACCCAGCACTCACATCTGACCATGTGGGAACCAATCCCACAACCCTGTTAGAAGGGTCCAGCACTCACATCTGGCACATATGAGGAACCAATCCAACATGTATGTCCAGAAAGGCTCTGCACTTATATATAGCACATACGAGGAACCAATCCAACATGTATGTCTAGAAAGGCTCTACACTTACATTTGGCACATGCGAGGAACCAATCCAACATGCACATCCAGAAGGGTGCTGCACTTACATCTGACACATGCAAGGAACCAATCCAACATGCATGTTCAGAAGGGAATGCACTCACATCTGACTTGGTAGGAACCAAATCCTACACCCTCGCCAGAATAGCCCCCAGTCCTAGACTGATCTACCTGGTAACTGACCAAGTGCCTCCATTCCCAGAGTGGCAGTTGCCCTTACATCTGTCCTACTCGATAGAATGCCCAACACTCACATCTGACATGGCAGGAACCTAATCCTTTAGCCATGACATAATGGTTCAGCCCTTGCATCTGACCTACTCATTAGAATGGCTCTCTCAGTCCTGGACTGAGTGTTCCTAGTAACTAACTAGGTGCCTCCATTCCTAGAATGGAAATCAGCACTCATATATGACATGGAAGGAACCAATCCTCTCACCATGATAGAATGGCTCAGGCCTTACATCTGACCATGGAAGGAACTGTTATAGCAGATTTCACCACTCCAGGTGGATCACACTTTGTATGGCCTTCTCCTATCCCGATGTAGACTCCTTAGACCCCATGGACCACTTTTTGTCCTTTGATGTTTCCTTGATAATCCCTAAAAACATATGAACAATGATACACGCGACTTTTAAACCTATAAGCACATATATACGCGCGTTTGACCACTAAAACCGCGTACATCGGGATGTGTGCATAATCCAAATCCTTTTGGAGTTTTCCTTGACATGAATCCAACTCATTTGACTCCTGGCATTCCCTATGCCTTGAGATCGCTTGGATTCGACCTTTCATTACCCCTTTGAAAAGCTATATAAGGAACCCCTTGGTACATTGAAGGCATAAGAGATAATTGAGAGCAAAGAAACTATAGTCCATTGTTGCCGGAACTTATGCTTGAGTCTGCATCCCTTTGTCCCTTGGAGCACTTTTGTGTTCTTCCCAAGCTTGCCTTTTGCTTGTGAGATTTCTATCGAGAGATGGAGGATTGAAGTGGTGGAGGCCCAAGTGGGGTTCAGTTTCTTTAGTTTGCAGACGTGCCGTCAGAGGTTGTATCTTGTAATATTTGATTTATATTAATAGAAATATATTTTCCTGTCCAATGATGTGTGTTTGAATGTATATTTTATCCATGGGATTATGTCAAATGCTTATACATTATTGATTGTATATGCTAGAATAGATCTAACACCATGATATATAGAATGCTTGTATTGTTTACTTGTTGTTGAGGAAGTAATCTATCAATTCAAGCTAAATTTGGAAAGCTCAACGGGGATCTACTTCAACCGTCCGGAATAAGGTACGAGGTCTGGTCCTTTAGTGTTAGACATTTAATTTCTATTGCATATTGGAAAGGATTGATTTCTAGAGTTAAGCTGCCTGTTGTGGTACCCCAAGCCATAGGAATTTCTCTCTGTAACAGAATTGGCAACTCCACTGGGGAGTTCCTAGTAGTTGTCCTTTGGGGGTTGTTTTTTCGGCATTCAATGAATTTGAATTGCTCTTTCTCTCTTGTTTCTGTGTCGGGTCTAGGGGCATGTATGCCTGGTAGAGTCTGATTGGTGTGAAGTTTGTCTTAGCCTATCTGTTTTCCTTGATTTTATGCACTCTTCTTCCTGTATGCGAGTTTTGGACTTACAGTCGCGTATACACGTGGTTTATTCTGTGATTTCCGTGTATACACGCGGGTTTACTATGAACAGTCACGTATAGACTTGATTTTTCCTTTTTTTGGAAGATAATTGGTTGCTGGGTGAATTCTGATATTTGCTGAGTCTCCTTTGGCACTGCCTGAGTCTGTTTAGACCTCTGTTCCTGACCAGAAACGTTTTTTTTAGGCTAAATTTTTCCTTTTTAAGAAGGTTCTTGTCATGGCATTTTTGATTTTTTGTTTGAGATTAGTGCATTAGAGTTCTTTTACCTTAGTGCTTTGCTTGAGTTCTGTTTGGGTGTGCTTGCAGATTCTAGGGGTTGTAGAATCATTCTTTTGCTTTTTGCATCTCTTTTATTTTCAAAAAATCCAAAAACATTTGCTTATCATCATGCATTGCATTTTGCACTTTGCATTGTACTTGCATTAGATTTTCTTTGGAGTACTAGTTAGGACTTCATATAGGAAAATTTGCATTCATCATTTGAAGAAAAATTGTGCATTTCACGTAGTAGCATACCCTATTTTCATCGACACAATGCATTTGCATTGATTGTTAGGTGTGCATTTTACTTCTTGTTGCATAATAACACTATTAGTTGCATGACCATATCCCGTTTTTGAGTAATAAAGCCAACTAAAATCAACGCTAAATTAAAATGAACTACACTCTTTTATTTTCTAGGGTGCACCAACAAGCTTAGGTTTTAGGATCTTGGAATAGTTCATTGTAAGTCAATTCTCCAAGATCAATAAACAACAACATGTATGTGTCTGTCCAGGTGAGTGTGTGAAATCCTTGATATAACCAGTGTTTCTCAGGATCTTCCTTTGAAAAGGGAGTTAAGCACGAGGCAGTGTGAGTGGTTATTGATTGGGATGACCCCTAGTCATAATTGAGTAGCACCAGAGATATTTCCAGGATTGTATTCGTATCTCGGGGCTCTTTCGAGAGTTTCGAGCTTTGCTATCCTGCCCATACAGTCAATCCTGCCTACGACTGTCCACCTGAGCATTGATTATATTGAGGTGACCTTAGTGGCATTACCTAGGATATCGAGGGGGTACTTTGCAGGGGTTATTTTGCGGGTGTCCCGACCAGGTTGGGGTCGGACAGCACAGTCTCTTTATGCGTTGAAGCTGAGGGCCACAATAATTGGTTACATACCTCCGCTTGTTGTGTATGGGAGTCTCAAGCCTCTCCTAGGCGAGGCATACCTAATTCATTCAAGAGCTCACTTATCCGACCCTTGTGTGCTTGCATTTGGCTTTAGATTTTATTAGTGATTTGTTTGTGCACGATAGTTGGCCTAGAGTTTACGTAAATAGTGAGTCTTTGCTATTTTTTGAGTCATTGTGGATTCAAGTGCGGTTCCTCACCGTTCTCGTCGTTTAGTAGGACTTCCACCTTCTACTTCTCCTCCTCCTTTGGGAGAGGGACCTAGACAGTCCAGGAGGACTATGTCACACATTGATTCACACACCATGGGAGACCGTTTAGAGGATATTCCTGAACCACCTCCTCCCATTCGTGTAGACGATGGGGAATTTACTCCTACTTATGATCCTTCACTCGACCTAGCTAAGTTAGGTCCTGTGATTTCTGAGATAGGAGCCTTGTATGATAGACCTACTCACTCTAGGGATGATTCCCCATTGACGCGTTACTGGTATGGAATGCTGAAGGACGTTGAGACTCATTTTGAACCTGCCAGCACTAGCTACGGTAGTTATGCTATGTCTGGTTTCCTTAAACATGATTTGGCATTTCATGTTGAATCCGACTTCGAGCCTAACACTATGCCTGGGGGCACTCTCATTCCTTACCATGCGGAGAGGTTTGGGAGCACTAGTCACATTGCACCTTCCATCCTAGTGGTGGAATCTACATCATATATCCCTCCTAGGTCTAGAGTTAGTGATCCGATTAGGATACCAAACCCGAGACGAGTGACGATAGGCGATAGTACTTACTTAATTACTCAGATCCCTTCGTCCTCTATCCCTAGTTCTTCAAATGTTCACCCTCCACCGTATTCATGTGGTCCTTTTAGTCGACACATGGCTACGAGTCAGGTCCGTATTGCGGTTACTAGACCAATTGTATCTCAAGTTTACATACCACCCATTGCTTCGGGAGGCTATGTTCATGCTTCTAGACGTCATATTACTACTTCCACGGCATATATCCCTACTTTCGGTATGTATATTCCTACTTCTGGAGCGTATCTTCCTACCTATGGAGTGTCTCATGGGGCATCCCATGCGATGACCTATGGACCCTATTATGGGATGCAGTACGAACATGGTTCTTCACCTTATGGAGGCGGGTATCAACAACCTGCTTACTCTCCTAATTACGGCTTTGTAGCTCCTACTAGTCAAGGTCCACCTCACTATGGTGCTTCCACGCCGCCCTATACGGGTCATACGGGAGGAGGACACTATGGCCAAGGCCATGGTGGTAGTCAACCCTATATGAATCAGGGAGCGGTCCATCGACCTCACCATCCTAGGCTCCCTTTCCTAGCGACGCTTAATCTTCCTGACTTATCAAGACTGACGAACGATCTTGTGGCTCATGACCCGGCTTGGTCTGCTGTCCCTACCAAGCTTCCTTCGGACATACCTAAGTTCGAGGGAAAACCGAGAGAGGACCCGAGAAAACACGTTACTATGTTTCACCTATGGTGCTCTTCGAATTCATTATGATGAGGACTCAGTATGTTTGAGACTATTTCAACGCACCCTCACAGGGCCTGCTGTAAAATGGTATATAGAGTTACCTAAGGGTGCTTTCGCTTTGTTCGACGACCTTGTGATGACTTTTCTTAATCACTTCCAGCTACCAGTGCACTATGAATTTGGTACTGAACTCTTGTCGACATTTCGGCAAGATAAATCTGTTGATGTATATGTAACTTCGGAATGTATTCTTATATGTATTTTATATATTGTAACCCGATGTTTATTCCAGGATGTTTCTATTATGTATTTGAGTCATATTGTATTACCTCGATGTTCCGATCGGGAGGATTATTAATGTAAACAAGTCTTGTTAAGTCATTAGGTAAGTCCCCACAGTTTCGGGGCACTTGGGTTATTATACACTAATTAAGGTGTAGGCTCGAGTAAGTAATTGTAAGTTAAGCCTACATGGTTGAGTGCACTTCAAGTCAATGGAAGAATATAAATAGAGAGTGAGAGTCTCTCTATTTATCACTTGTGAATTACATCACTTGCTCTCTCAAGTGTGGCGCACCTTTGGAGAAGGAAATACTTTGGCTTGACAGAAGACAGAAGGCTGCTGTTGTGTTGGGAGTTCATCTTACTATTTTGGGATCACATCTTGTGGTGATACTATCTTATAGGAAGTTGAGGGGTTTTCTCCATTTATGTTTTTCCCTCCTAAAATCTTTGTGTCTCTTGCCTCTTGTGATGTGTTTATGTGAATGATGTGCTTGTTATTCTCTCAGTGAAAAGATCTTAACATAATGCTAGCTTAAATGTTGAAAAACTAACATGGTATTAGAGCTAAACTGAGAAGAAGACATTGTGCAGCTACAGGAACTAGGGCTTCCTATTTTGTGGATATTCCTCCACAGATTTTCAGCAAAAGTATGCTAGGATGACTCTCCATTGAAGGGTGCATCTTTCTGTCGATGCGGAATTCAATTTCAATCATTTTCAGTTTCAATGTGGAAATTAGGGCTTTCTACAGAAGAGGAATTTTTTAGTGAGACTAGAATAGGGTTATTCTCCTCATCAAAACCGAAATTTAGAGACCTGGATCAAGAAATTTGGTTGGGTAAATCTCCGGGAAAGTCAAACCCTAGTTTGACCCCTAACTAGGAGAAACCCTAAATACTAAAACTGCTAAGTTTTGGTACAATCGCTATATTCTGAGATTGGTGAAGTCTCAGAAGCTAAAAATTGTAGGGGCCAAAGATAAAATCTAGATGAACACCGTTTCCAAAGTTCAGCCTCTGATTCGATATATGCTGGGAGATATGATCTCTCCAAGTTAGGGTTCAATCCTCTTCCATAAATCATCTACAAACAGGACACCTGGGGAGATCTGAAATATCTTGGGCTACAAAGGTCCAAATGGAATTCCTGAAGATGTTCTAGAAAGGGCACAGAATTTACTTTCTGTGGTATAAAGTTCAGACTCAGAAGATGAACCAGTGACACGTGGCATGCCATTCAACTTTGCTGTTCTGAACAGTCCTGTAACAGGTCACCTTGGGAAAAGGATCATAAATCCCAAATGGTGAACCCAATTCTGATGAAACCTATGGTGTTGGATCAGGGACATGAGAGGTTACATCAATGAGAAATTTAAGACATAGAGGATCAATAATTTCATAGATATCACAAAAACAGTAACAGGAATTTCTACAGAAGAAATCAGAAAATTAGGGCTTCCTGTTCCGGGAGTTTCCCTCCACTGTTTTCAGAAAAGGAGTACATTGGATAGAT
>LPNX010832755.1:110841-137698 GCA_001517045.1 Pseudotsuga menziesii | reverse complement strand
TTTGTGTCTCTTGTCTCTTGTGATGTGCTTATGTGATTGTTGTGCTTGTTATTCTCTCAGTGAAAAGATCTTAACATAATGCTAGCTTAAATGTTGAAAAAGTAACAAAATCCACACATATTTTTGATCATATTCAAGAGTGGCGCAGACAGAAGAGGATAATTAAAGCCTTTATACCACCGAAATTCCTCCTCGAGTGGTTCCTCAAATCGTTATTTTCGTATATAGCGAAGGATGTTTCCACATCCGGAGTGCAGAATGAGGAACAACGATTTTTAGGGCACAGGAACTGGACTTGATCTATGCTCAGTCCGGTTTGTTGTATGAGATTATTCCCAATGCTCCCCGTTCTAGTTTCGATCCCAAAGTCAAACCTGGACCACATGCCGATGGCATTGTGGGTTGTGCAAGTGTGAAACCTATGGATTCGGTTGCAAAACAAGTTGGTCAGTTATCAATCAACTGATCTGCTTCGAGACAAGCTATGGCTTCGTCTCAACCTGCCCAAACGACGAATGTACTTTCTGTGCAATCGTCGGACCAGAAGGGTAACCAACAGCCCAGATGGAATAGAAAAAAGGTTAAAAATAATCGTAAGGGTGGGAATAAGAATGAGAATGCTAACAATAATGACAATAACGGTCGAAATGCTGGGGTGGACAAGCAAGCTAAACATAAGGTTAAGTTCCCTTGCAAGTTGTGTAAGGACAATCACCCCACTTACTTGTGCCCTCGTATTGAGGAAGCTTCGAGATTCTTGGCACAGGGCCGAGCTGTGCTAACTAACCCTTTACCGCATAATCAAAATATGAACTTGAAGTCCCATGACTAGTCTGATGATGACCATGATCCGCCAGAGACTAGTGGTCGTGGGTGCATTAATATGGTCCGTGCTACGAAATTTGTGATGCGTACGAAAGATTATGGTTTGTCACAGCCCAGCCCAGGAAAAGAACCTGATCCACCAGGGTCCCCTTTGCGTATTGAGAAACCTGTGGATAAACCTGAAACTGCACCTCGCATTCCTAAGGGAGTCCTTAAGTGTTCAAGGAATAATCCAAATGCCCGAGCCACCCAGAACTATTCAGTTGTCAAGGATTTGGGCCATACTCCTTGTGCAATGTCTACATTGGAAGTGCTTCAGAGTTGTCCTTCACAAAGGAAGGCGTTGCTTTCTACCCTTGGTGTGAATGGTGATGATTCTTCCTCGATGATCAAATTTGAAACCACAAGACTTCAGCCTCGCTTTCCCTACTATGTGTCTCTTTTGGTTCACATAGAATGTCTTAATATGATCATCAAGCATACTGTAATTGACGAGGGCGCTGCTGCTTCTATGATGTCTTTGTCCTGTTGGAAGGGTCTAGGTTCTCCTGAGCTGTCTAAATCAGTGACCATGTTAACTACATTTGACGGGAGATATTTTAGGCCGCACGGTATCCTTCCTTCCCTTAAAGTCCATTTGGGAGGGAATACCATTGCGATAGAGGTCGAGGTGGTTGATGCGCCCCTTAACTACAATCTCTTGCTGGGTAGGAACTGGATGTACAGCATGCAAGCCGTTGCTTCTTCCTTGTTCCGCGTTGTATGCTTTCCACATAATGGGGAGATTGTAACGATTGATCAAATGGCATTCAAGAATCCGTCTATTACCGCATCTTGAGGAGCTTCAATCCCGATCGTTGAACATTCTTAGCCGACAACTGAGAGTGTGGGTGTAGGCATGTACCCATCCCTCATGGAAAGCTTTAGTTGTCCTGCACCGATCCTCATGATAGGATCCAGTTTCGATGAGGCTTCGACATCTATGATATCGGTGTCTTTTCACAGAAGTCATATGGAAGATCCATGGGTTCTTCCTGCACCAAGTACTTCGAGTGAGCCCGTCGTGACAGACGTTCCGTTGCCTGCAACCATGATTACTTATCAAGCTAGTTTGGAATTTGCTGCAGGGCATAGTCCTTCCTCTTCACAGACAGAGTAGGAGGACCCTTATGTGCTGCCAGCATGGGCAGTATAGTAATATTATGCACATGACTACCTTGATACGGTTTTCCCTTCGGATGAAGCTATTATTGAGGCTATGTCGGGAGTCGAGCCACCATGGGAGGAACTCCATCATAGATTGTATTTTCTTCTAGAGCTTGACCGTTTGGAGCATGAGGATTTTAGGGTGATTATTAGTCAAAGAGTTGGTAGTACTGTTGTTCCGTTAAGCTCTCCTGGTCTGATGGCTGACGGAAACATGGCAAACATATCTTCAACAATTCCTATCAACATCTCTTGCAATCTTAGCACCATAGAGAATGTCTATATTGAGGCGGAATGTTCCCATGCTGAGATTCTAGAATATACCGAGCTATTTAAGGAATTCCACAATATTTTTGCTTGGTCTTACGATGAGATGCCAGGTATTGACCCTCGAATAGTTGAACACGAGATTAAGACTTACCCCAATGCTAAGCCTATTCGACAGCGTTTATGCACGGTGAATCCTAGGAAAGCACCCGCCATTAAGGCAGAGATAGAGAAGTTGTTGAAAGACGATTTCATCTATCCCATTCCCTTGACAGAGTGGGTTTCAAACCCCGTTCCGGTGGATAAGAAGCAGGGAGTGATCCGCATATGTACTGATTTTCGTGATTTGAATCGTGCCTGTCCTAAGGACAACTTCCCCACACCATTTATTGATCAGATTTTGGATGAGTGTGCGGGTAGCGAGGTGTTCTCCTTCATGGAAGGATTTTTCGAGTATAATTAGATACAGATTAAACCTGAGGACCAACATAAGATTGCATTTATTTGTCCTTGGGGAACATTTTCATATCGAAAAATGCCTTTTGGTCTTAAAAACGCTGGAGCTACATTTCAGTGGGAAATGATCTTGATCTTCCACGATCTCAAGTCAATTATTGAAGTATTTTTGGATGACCTCGCTGCTCATTCTCGTTTGAGAATGCGTCATCCCTATCACTTGAGATTGGTATTCGAAAGATGCCGACACTATTCGGTTAGATTAAATCCTCATAAGTGCATCTTTTGCGTGAAGTCAGGTTGTTTGTTAGGATTCATCATTTCCAAAGAGGGTATAAGAGTTGACCCTTTGAAGGTTGAGGCAATACTTTAGTTGTCTCTCCTGAAAAATATTTGTCATCTTCAGTGTTTGCAAGGCATGGAAAACTTCTTACGAAGATTTGTTGTCAACTTTTCCAATTTGACTAGAGGCTTCATGCGTCTCTTGAAGAAGGATACTCCCTTTGATTAGGATGAGCAATCCCAGGAGTCCTTCGATGCACTCAAGCAAGCCCTAGCATCGGCCCCAATGATTAGTCCCCTGGACTATAGCCGTGATTTCTTATTATATGTGGATGCGTATTTAGAGATGATTGGTATGGTCTTGGTTCAAGAGGATGAGGAACTCCAAGAGCATTTCATATATTATCTGAGCCGAAACCTTATTGACGTAGAGATTCATTATTCTCATGTCGAGAAGCTTGATTTAGCTACCGTACATGCGGTTCAGTGGTTGAGACATTATATTCTCCTTCGCCAGACCTTGGTTATGGCCCATGTCAATCCGTTTCAATTCATCCTCACCCGAAGGATTATTGGGGGAAAGTATAATAAATGGATTGTCATCCTGCAAGAATTTGATCTCGAGTTTGTTTCGGCAAAATTGAAGAAGTCTTTAATCTTTGCAAATCTTATATCGGATTTCCCGAGTGAGGGCGAGGAGTTGGTTTGTGAAGATACGTTTGTCGATGAACATATCTTCTTAATCTCAATGTTAGACCCATGGTATGGGGATATCATAATATATTTACAAACATTGAATACCCCTACTCAACTCTCACGAGATGAACGACGACGATTACTTCACGTCTCTAAGAACTACCTCATAGTGGACAATACTTTGTACCGTCGTGGGGTAGATTCCATTTTACGACGTTGTTTAACTCATGAGGAGGCTGAGGTAGTGCTGAATAATTGCCACAGAGGGGCGTGTGGTGGTCATTTATCTGGGCTTTCTACAGCTCAAAATATTTTAAGAGTAGGTTATTTCTGGCCGTCGATCTTTAAAGATTGTATTGATGCGGTCAAGAGGTACCACCCTTGCAAGGTGTTCACACGTAATATGCGCTTGAAACCCACCTCGTTACATCCCATTATGACCACCGGTCCCTTCACGAAGTGGGGGCTTGATTTTATGGATTGCAACCTAGATTCGGCTAGGGGGCACCATCACATTATAGTGGTTGTTGATTACTTCACGAAATGGGTTGAGGCTATGCCTACAATAAAATCCAACGGTGAGACAGCTGCTCACTTTGTATTCAACCAAATTATTACTCGGTTTGGGATTCCGAAAGAGCTTGTCACTGACCATGGCTCGCACTTTCAAAACCGTATGATGGAAGAGTTGGCATCAAAGTTAGGGTATAAGCAAGAGCAATCCTCTTCTTACTACCCCCAAGTGAATGGACAGGTAGAGGCAGTGAATAAATCACTCAAATCCATTCTCCAACAAACCATCGCACAAAGCAAGATGAATTGGCACATTATGTTATACCCTGCTTTGTGGGCATATCGAACCGCTGTTAAGACTGCCACTGGTTTTTATCCATATCAACTTGTACATGGATTGGAGTCGATATTGTTGGTTGAATGCGAGATTCCTTCATTGAATCTAGTTGTGGAACTCTTACCAGAGACTTCACCTTTGGAGGAGCGTTTGGTTCACCTTGAGCAACTTGATGAGTAGCGTCGGGATGCCTTGGTGGCTCTAGAGGTTAATAAGCGTCACGTAAAGGCCCAATACGATAAGTCTGTCCATCCAAGGGTGTTTAGTGAAGGAGACTTGGTCCTTTTGTGGGATCAACTGAAAGAACCCTTGGGGGAAGGGAAATTTAATCCTATGTGGTGTGGTCCTTATGTGGTCAAGCACGTGTTAGAGAAGGGTGCCTATGAGTTAGTGGATTATGAAGGGATGGCATTGGCGGAGCCTAGAAATGGGCTCTATCTTAAGAAGTACTATGCATGAATTTTAGCCAAGGCTGCTTGTTGTATATCATTGTACAGCTTTGCATAGTTAGGTATTTTTCTTATTGTGATTGGGTTTGTGATTAGTTTCCGTTTCTTTTGGCATATGTCAATGGAATCTTCCACCTACATAGGATTCACGAATGGTGCAAGCCGTCACACTCAACACTCAGCCTCTGCTGCTTGGGTGATTTATACTCCTATGGGTCAGGTACTGTCTTCAGGAGGTCTATGTCTACGACCATCTTCCAACAATGTTACTGAATACGATGCCATTATTGAGCTTCTACGGGATGCCATTCTACATGGCTTTCTATCTCTTGAGGTACGTCTTGATTCGGAGTTAGTAGTGTCATAGCTCAATGGTTTGTACCATGTTAGAAATCCGACGTTATTGAAAAGGTTCTTGCGTGTGAGATTGTTAGAACGACAATTTGACAATATAACATATATACACATTTCAAGAAATAATAATCAAGTTGCTGACTCATATGCTAACTACGTGTTAGATTGGTATTTGTTTCATTCACAATAAATTAATCACAAATACAATTTTTACACATGTAAATAAATAAATCAATCACCATAAAATTTTTTATATATACATCAAAAATGTGGTAATACATAGTGTCATGATACAAAATTGGGGCTTTTAAGCCACCATCATATAATACACGGTCATACAAAATGTATACACTCCCAGGTGTCTAATCATGTGGAGGAGGAGGAGGGTTGTGATCATGGAACGTCACTACGGCTCTAGCCAGCCATCGAAATAAACGCACCCATGCGCGTGGTACACCCACCACCTACCACTGCATGGCCTCAGGTAAGTCCTCGACTTGCGCCATGGGAACTCTATGAGTCAGTCTCACAAAGTTGGTATGAATGCTCTGGAGCATTCGCTCCACATCCACACCCATGATGTCATCTCCTCTTCCCCTCCGTCTATGATGAGGGAAGCCCTCTGGCCGTCGTGGTCCCATATCTTCACACAAATGGTATATGTCACTATGTATTGTCGCGCAAAAACATGTATTTTTGATTCCATATAATCAAGAAAACACAAAAAATTAAATAACTCAATTTTTTTTTTTTTAAAAGAGTGAGGGTCGAGATTCATTACCTATATCACCATATACTGACCCTGGTGGTAGCGGCATGTCCAGGTCCCCCCGGAAATATATCCCTGCATAGGGGTAGTCATCGATGGAAACTATCTGTCGTCTCCACCATGGAAAGAAGTTAGCTGGATATGGGTTGGCCACCCTACCACCCCCGAATCTGTGCATAGCATCTGCCCAACGTTGCTGGGCTGGATCTCCAACCCCGTGGAGAGGAACGTCCACTTTAGGGCTCAATCCTGGAACACGCTCGAAGAAAAACGTGCTCAGAATACTACTGAACCCGAAGTTCTGTACCCTACCTGCCTTACACTCACTAAGCTGGTGTTTCATGTTTCTCAGTAGTTTAGTACTCCAGTCGTAAATAGTGGGTCTCATACACTCAACTGCATAGAACATCAGAGGCCACGAGGCCTGGTGGAGTGATGCTATGCCGGCTATCCTGCCTAGTGTCAACAATATGGCCTTTAGGCCCAGCACCTGTATAGCATTGGTAGGGACCTGACTCCCCACCTTCTCAGTGTCTGGATAACAGTACACTACAATGTACTCGTCGATAGTCAGGCCACCCCCTGGCCCACCACGGGAACGAAGGTTCACCACCTCCCCTTGTTTAGAAAGCCTTGTGATAAAGTATATGTCCTCCACCTCTATGGTGAGGGACATCCCATCAATATGGAAGGACTCCGAGTCTGGATCCCAATAGTCTACTAGCATCTGTAATAGTTTTGGTTTGGCCCTCAAACCACCAAGACACCAAAACTTGCAGAGTCTGCATGCACGTAAAGCTTGTTGAGCCATTAATTCGGCCCTTACAACTTCCTCTACTTCACCATGCTCACGCTCTCTCCACTCTAGGACCATCCTGCACAAAAAATTGGAAATTTTCCCATTAGTTTATTGAAAAACCATATGCGCGGCCTCATACGCAACTATTTTCAAAACAGCCGCGTATGTACGCGGGTTTGAGGCCACTTTCCTCATATATCCATCCCTATACGCGGAAAAAACCTCGATTTCCATGTGGGCTGCAGCGCTCATCTTGGGTTGGCCTAGAAACCTTATTAGACCATGGAAATTCATAAAAATTATATCAAAATGCAAGAGGAGAGCATGAGTAAATACCTGGAAGAAACGGTAGTGAATTCTGCCGGCTGGATCTCCTAGAATTCGCTGTTGAAAATCAGAGCTCAAATGGGTAAAAGTTTCAAATGATTTATATTTTTTACTATTTATAGAAAATTTTCAAATATTTGAAAATTTTTACCCCCTTTTCTATAGTTTCGACATTTTCTAATCATTTTGGACAGTTTTTGACATAATTTGTGATGTAGAAGAGCTTTTTCAATGTCGTTTCAGCCATTGCATTCACCCGTTCATGCCCATCTTAGGTATCATGTCTAAACTGGCATATAGGTTAGGTTTCACCACCGTTTGCATTTTACATGACCTTATGGCCATCTCATCATGGCCTTAGGTACGAACCCACTCTATTATGTCACGGAACCTTCTTGCTGCTTTAGAAGTGGCATGATATGAGTGGTAGAGCTTCAACTTACATGGGTACCCTAGTTAGCACCTTATTTGCATTTGGTGCCCATGCCGACGTTTTCTCTTTTAGGGTGTGGGAGTCTATTGTATAATATTGCCATGACATTTTGCAAGAGCCTCATACTCCTCTTGATCTTATGCTGGCCATTTTCCCTCAGGATTCCCTCATGTCAAGTTGTGAATGCATTATCATGATCTTTGCCTGCCTTATTGAGCTTTATCCCAGCTCCCCTGACATTGCGTTTCAGCCATATAGTCCTAGCTCGTCTCATGTCTAGCCATGCAGAACCATTTTTTTATATCCTTCGCAGCTTGATTCCCTTTTTACCGGGAGGGGATTTCCCCCCGAGTGTCGATATCCTACACATGTATCCTTGGATTGAGCATAGGTATGTTCCACTACTTGGAACTAGTTTGTTTTCCCTTGTGACACTCGCCTCCTCCTAGTTTGTAACTATAAAGCTATTTAATTCTTTTTTCAAGCTTTTTAAATAACTGAAAAAGTTCAAAAAATTCAAAAAACCAAAAATCCAAACAAGGAAAGATGTTATGTTTGGCAGCTGTCGAGTCGTGTCGCCTTCGAACAGAGCACTGTATATCACATCCATTGGTTGGGTTATAGTTTGACTTTAGGAGCTGTACTCGTTTATCTGAGTTTAGCTCCACCAAATGGTTAATCTTCCAGTCCCTATGGAGCCTCTGTCGATGCCTCCTGTGTCGCAGAGATGTCCCAGTTTGTATATCTAGTCTATGCTACCTTCATTTAGTCACCATACGCCGTTATGCTCTTGTTCAAACGAAGTTTATACCTGAGTCGACCATTCCTCAGTTATCTTGACTTTGCATGTCGACCATTCCCGGTACAGTTACTGGTTCATGCACCTAATGATCGAGTCCTTCCACATTATACAGCTTTGCTGAGTACCTCGTGTTGGATGATGGGGGATGCCTTAATGCCCTCCTTCCAGTGGATTTCATCCCATCAACTTCAGATCATTTATTCTGGGATTGGAGTCTAGAGTCATTTTGAGTGCCTTGAGACTTGCAGTCATCAGTGGCAGGTTCTCTCGCCATCAACAGTTTCTTGGGAATACGTCAATGTCCCCTGATTGATGGATTATTTCAAGTATTTGACCTCAACACATTTATTCACACTTGTTAGTTTGCACTCTAGTACCTTGATTCCCATTTTCATTATCGGTGGGTAATCTCGCGTCTGTTAACGGTATACATTAATGACCGGTAATCAGATGATAGACTACTATGTTCGACCTCGACACCTATATTCGCATAGTAGGACATGTACTCATAGCGATTTGTGTAGAATACTTTCCATATTGGTGGAATCTCTTATATGCTACCTCTTTGATCGTGCCAGTGTTCATGAGATTTCAGCTCTCGTGACTTGATTCCAGTATATGTCAGACATTTCCAGTCACTATGGAGATCTTGATCTATTATATATGTTCATCCATTTTGGAGATCATGGTCCTTTGTATATCTTCATCGTGGAGATTCTGATCTATGTATATTGTACGTGGCGATGACCACATATGTGATATCATATTTCATGCCTATTCATGGCCATTGTACTCTTATGTATCTGGGACTTCTATATGTATTCGCAGTTATATGTAGAGTTGTATTATTGTACTATGTTGATTGGGTGGTTGGTCTTCCATTTGGGATCCTTCATCACTCCACTTTTGGGATGGACTTATAATGTATTTCGGCCATCGTATGACCCCTCTAACCTCACACATTAGGGGGCATCTGTTATAGCGGATTTCACCACTTCAGGTGAATCACACTTTGTATGGCCTTCCTCTATCCCACTGCAGATTCCTTAGACCCCATGGACCACTTTTTGTCCTTTTATGTTTCCTTGATCATCCCTAAAAACATATGAAAAATGATACACATGACTTTTAAACCTATAAGCACGTATATACGCGGGTTTGACCACTAAAACCGCGTACATCGGGATGTGTGCATAATCCAAATCCTTTTGGAGTTTTCCTTAACATGGATCTGACTCATTTGACTCCTGGCCTTCCCTATGCCTTGATATCGCTCGGATTCGACCTTTCATTACCCCTTTGAAAAGCTATATAAGGAACCCCTTGGTACATTGAAGGCATAAGAGAGAATTGAGAGCAAAGAAACTATAGTCCATTGTTGCTGGAACTTATGCTTGAGTCTGCATCCCTTTGTCCCTTGGAGCACTTTTGTGTTCTTCCCAAGATTTCCTTTTGCTTGTGAGATTTCTATCGGGAGATGGAGGATTGAAGTGGTAGAGGCCCAAGTGGGGGATTCAGTTTCTCTGGTTTGCAGACATGCCGTCAGAGGTTGTATCTTGTAATCTTTGATTTATATTAATAGAAATATCTTTTCCTGTCGAATGATGTGTGTTTGAATGTATATTTTATCCATGGGATTATGTCAAATGCTTATACATTATTGATTATATATGCTAGAATAGATCTAACACCATGATATATAGAATGCTTGTATTGTTTACTTCTTGTTGAGGAAGCAATCTATCAATTCAAGTTTAAGTTGGAAAGCTCAATGGGGATCTACTTCAACCGTCTGGAATAAGGAACGAGGTCTGGTCCTTTAGTGTTAGACATTTAATTTCTATTGCATATTGGAAAGGATTGATTTCTAGAGTCAAGTTGTCTGTTGTGGTACCCCAAGCCATAGGAATTTCTCTCTGTAACAAGAACCAATCCTCTCACCATGTCAGAATGGCTATGGGACTCATCACTTTCCCTTAGAGGAAATCTTTATCTGGAGAACACTAAGCTTCTCCCTGAAGTACTCGAACTTCACCCTAGCCAATGGCTTCGTCAACACATCAGCTATCTGTTCCTCCGTTGCAACATACTGGAGCTTCACTACTCCCCTCTGCATCGTATCCCTAATATAGTGATACTTGATCTCGATATGCTTCAACTTGTCATGGAACACTGGATTCTCTAACAAGTTCACGCAACTCTGGTTGTCACAATGTATACAAGTAGCATCCATCTGGATATCAAATAAATCAGACAGTAGCTTCCATAGCCATACTACCTCACAACTAGCTGAACAAGCTGCGACATACTCTGCTTCAGCTGTACTTAGTGCCACACAAGATTTCTTCCTGCTAAACCAAGAGATCACTCCCGATCCCATACTGAAGCAACACCCAGAAGTGCTCTTCCTATCGATGGCACTGTCTGCCCAATCTGAATCAACATAACCCTCTAGGTTAATCTTCTGATTCACATCATACTTGAGCCCATAATCAATTGTACCCCTTAGGTACCTCAGAATATGCTTTGCAGCAATCAAGTGAACATTTCTTGGATCTGTCAAGAACTCGCTCAAGTTGTTCACAGCAAAGCAAATGTATGGTCTCGTGTTCGTCAGGTACATCAATGACCCAATCATCCGACGATACATCGTAGCATCAACCGACTCTGATGAAGCATCACTCAATAGCTTCAGGTTCGATGCCATAGGTGTGGCCATAGTCTTGTAGTCCATCATCCCAAACCTCTTCAGGATCTCCACTACATACTTTCCTTATCCAAGGAAGATTCCATCTGTACTCTGCCACACCTCCATACCTAGAACGTAATGCATCATACCCAAGTCCTTCATTTCGAACTCGGCAGCAAGCTTTCTCTTCATATCAGCAATCAACCCATCCATACCTGTTACAAACAGATCATCTACATACAGTAGAAGCATCACTGGGTTGCCATATTCAACCTTATAGTAAAGGTTGGAATTTGCTTTACTCTTGGTAAAGCCCATACTAGATAGAAAGCTATCAATTCTGCCATACCAGGTCTTGGGTGCCTGTTTCAAACCATACAGGGATTTCTTCAATCTGCACACATGAGACTCTCTATCATGTGTCTCAAAACTGAGTGGATGTTCAACATACACTTCTTCTTCTACTACACCATTCAAGAAAGCAGTCTTGACATCCATTTGGTGTATCTTCCATTTCATTGCTGTAGCCAAAGAAAGTACTGACCTGATGGAAGTGTATCTGGCTACAGGAGCAAAGGTTTCTTCATAATCTATTCCTTCCTTCTGTGAGAAGCCACGAGCCACAAACCTTGCCTTATATTTCTCTATGCTACCATCCGCAGCATGATTGATCTTGTAGATCCATTTGGAAGTTACAACTGGCCACTTCTGGTCTTGGGACAACATCCCAAACATTGTTCTTCATGATCGATTGATATTCTTCGATCATCGCATCCTTCCATTCTTTCCACTATGCCGCCTCTTCATAACTGGAAGGTTCCTCTTTGATAAAGTCACATAGTAAGGCTACATATTTCGAGCAAGATCTAGTTCTCTTTCTTTCTCTGTGATTTTCTTCTGGAGCCCCATATCTTTCCGCACCTTGGATAATTTCTCGAACCCAAGCAGGTTTTTTGAGGTGGATCTACAGGTCTTTGTGGTTCTTCAAATTCTCGATCTTCTTCTTGAATTTATTCATGAATTCTGGGAGCTTTGGATTCTTCAGGTTCTTCAGCAGGTCTCTTTATGGATTTGTTGTAAGCTGCGTCTTCATCAAATGTTACATCCCTATTGATGTCGATCTTCTTGAATCCTCATAAGTATATTCTGTAAGCCTTTGAGCTTTCAGAGTATCCCACAAATATACCCTTCTTTCCTGAAGGATCTAGTTTTGTTCTCTTCTCTTTTGGTATGTGTATGTACACTGGACAGCCGAATATTATGAGGTGGCTGACTTCTGGTCTCTTGCCAGAGAAGACTTCTTCAGGAGTCTTATTTTCGAGTACTCTGTGTGGAGTACGGTTCTGTACATGCACTGTTGTTCTAGCTGCTTCTTCCCATAGATGCATGGGAAGATCCTGATCATGAAGCATTGCTCTTGCAGCTTCCATGATAGTTCTATTCTTCCTTTCTGCAATCCCATTCTGTTGTGGATTGTAAGGAGTGGAAAACTCCCTCTTAATCTCTGATTCTTTGCATAGCTCTTTGAATTCATTTGATGTGAATTCTCTGCCATTATATGATCGAAAGGTCTTGATATTATTTTCTATGTGGTTCTCGATCAAGGCTTTGAATTCCTTGAACTTGATAAACACTTCATATTTATTCTTCATGAAGTAAATCCATGTCTTCCTAGAAAATTCATCAATAAAAGAAACATAGTATACATACCCGCTTAGTGAACTTGATGACATTGGACTGCATACATCGGAGTGGATGATTTCCAAGATTCCTTTTGCTTTGCTCTCGCTACTTGGAAATGTCTTCTTTGTATTCTTTCCTTTCGCACATCCTTTGCAGACTCCTTCATGTTTTGCTTGGATTTCTGGAAGACCTTCAACAACTTTGCTTGCAAGTGGTAGTGCTCTATAATGCACATGTGCAAGCCTTCTATTCCATAGTTCATTTGGCTCTACTTTTTTATGGACCATAGCTTGTTCTGAATGGCCCTTTAGTTTGTATAAACCTCCTTCTTGTTCTCCAATCACTATTGCATCGTCAATAGTTTTTCCTCTTGGCTACATAATGACTTGACCATCTATGAATGCAACTCTCATGCCTTTTGCATCCAGTGCCGATATGGATAGATGATTCTTCTTTAATCCTGGTACAAATAAAATATCCTTCATTTTTATAGACTTTCCAGAGTCTAGCCTGTAGGAGGATTCACCACTACCTTTTATTGGATATTGGTATTCATCTCCTAGCTTCACCTTATGGGGTGAGTTATGTTCAGATAGATTCTCAAAGGATTCCTTGAATCCTGTCACGTGCTTGGAATCCCCACTGTCAATAAGCCAATCCTTGCTCCCATGTGTGACAGTTCCCGTGAGAGCAGAAATCAGAACATATTCATCTTCACTTGAAGAATCTTCACTTTCTTGCTTTGTTCTCTTCCTTGGAGGATCATCATCCTCAGTAGTGTGAGCATGATGTTTTCTTTTTGAATTCTTCTTCTTATTGGACCCATTCTTATTCATAGGACAGTGTCTAGCAAGGTTCCCTATTTCATCACATGTATAACATCTGAGTTTAGATGAACCTTTCTCGTGAGAATGCTTACCTTGGTGATGATGCTTTTCCCTTCTTCCTTTCCTTGAGTGTACTGTGAGAGCTTGATCTTCATTTCCCATATTTTCTTCTCGAGCTGCTATCCAAGCTTCTTCTTGAGAACATTCTTCCCACAGTCTGCTAAACTTGACCAACTTCTTTCTAGCACAAATTCCTTGGATGAAAGAATCCCATGACCTAGGAAGGCCATTCAATGTTGTCATCACAATCTCTGCAATCTCCACTTCTTCATCTACAACTTCTAGTTGTTCTTTGATCTGGGAGACCTTTGTAAAGTATGACTAGATGGTCTCCTCATTCTGGATCTTGACATTCTTCAACTGGTTCCTTAGAGTCATCTTCTGATTGATGTTCTTTCCTTCAAACAGTTTGGTTAGGAAATCAAACATAGCTTTAGGTGTCTTGAGAGAGGACACCTGTGGGATAAGGTGATCCTTGATAGAATCAGCAATGATCCTCTTTTCCAAAACCATTCTCTCCTTATGTAAGGTCTTTGCCTCATCTCCCTCTAGAACTGGAACCTCCTCTTGGATATAGGATTCCAACTGATTTTGTTCCAAGACTAGGGAGATCCTATACTTCCATGCTCGGAAGTTATCAGCTCCTTCAAGCTTTTCATCAAGCTTTGTATGATGAGACATCTTAACAGAGAACCTCAAATGGAAATACAAAATATTCTATATCTTACAAGAGTCAAGATGTTGGATTTGAAACTTGAGTTGAAATCCTGCAGAGCTCATTCAGGAGCAAATTAGGGTTTTTCCTTTTCAGAGTTCTGTCCACCCAAATGCCTTGAAATTTGTCCCTAACTTTGATTTTGGGGAGGAGATAAATCCAAGCTTGGGCTCACTAAAAAATTCCTCTTCTGTGAAAAGCCCTAATTTTCGACAGCAGTGACAGGTCCAAAATCGAAAAACCTCAGAATTGGATTCTGCTTCAACAGAAAGATGCGCCCTAAGGAGGAGAGTTATTCCACCTTACTTTTGCTGAAAATCTATGGAGGAAGATCCACAAACTAGGAATCCCTAGTTCCCGCAGCTGCACAATGTCTTCTTCTCAGGTTAGCTCTGATACCATGTTAGTTTTTCAACATTAAGCTAGCATATCATTAAGATCTTTAACTGAGAGAATAACAAGCACAACAATTAAACACAAGAGACAATGAACACATTGTTTTTCCTCGGGGAAACCATAAATGGAGAAAACCCTGCAACTTCCTATGAGATAGAACCAACACCAAATTGAAACCCAAAAACAGTAAGACAATCTCCTGACAACAACAAGCCATTTCCTCTAGCCCCAATGTCTTTCTCTTCCTCAACTATGCGCTACACTTGAGTGTGTATAAGTTGTGTGCTAAATAGAGAGTCCAGCTCTCTATTTATACTAATACCGACATGACTAAAACCCTACCAGGGCCGACCTCTACTAGGAGAGTCTAATAACCCTAGTGCCCCGGAACTGTGGGGACTTTCACCCTTAGACAATCGGAGGGTTACCCACTATGTCTTGACATGAATTGTTTACATTATTGATTCTCCTGATCGAAACATCAGGGCATGACAACATGACTTAATTACATTATAGATACATTCCAGAATAAACATCAGGTTACAATACATAAGATACATAGATGAATACATTCCGAAGTTACAAATACATCAGCACTTCGTTAGGTGTGTCCCCATATACCCTTGTTTATGGAAAAGAGGCCATTCTCCCCCCAATATCATGCTACCCTCTTCCATAATAGCTCAAGAATCAAGAGGATCAGATAATGAAGTCTTGCAGACAAGGATACATAATCTTTTGAAGGTAGAGGAATCTAGATCCAAGGCCAGAGAATGTTTTAAACAACAATAGGAGGTAGTGAAGAGGTGGTTTGATGAGCACAAAGCTGGGACAAAAGAATTTGAAGTAGGAGATTTGGTTCTTAAGTGGGATCACCCTCATTATGAAAAGGGAAAGCACATGAAATTTCAACAGTTATGGGTAGGCCCTTTCCAGATTGCGGCAAATCTTGGCCCATCAACCTATAAGTTGCAGGATTTGCAGGGATGGGAGGACAACTTACCAGTAAATGGTGTAGTTCTTAAACCTTATTTTTCTTGATTTTGTTTTACTTTGTTCCATTTTGTACATAAATAATTGACTTATTTTTCCATTTTGATTTGTTCGTTTCCTATTTGTTTAGTGTAGTTTTCCTCTGATTCCAATAAAGGAAGCCAACTTTTGGTTGCATTGGGAGCATCAGAGCCCTTGCTAAACCGAGATTATTTAGGAATTAGACTGTCTTATTTTTTGAATCTGATGGAATTTCTTCTAGTAAGTAGTTTTCCTAAGTGTCTATGAACACATTGAGGTCCATCTTAATAACTGAAATAACTCAGAATTGAAAGGTCTGGAATACTATTTCGAGGCTCCATCCATTTCATATCTAAAACGCCCTAGGGGGTGACAGCAAAATACCCATGGAAAGGGGAGTAGGGTAAACAGTATATTATATCTAAATGATCCCATGCGAAAAAAAAAAAGGAAAGCTAAAAGGCTAATAAGAGTCAAAACTCCTAGGAAAGCAATATTCATCGAAACAAAGTACTGAATTATATGAGTACAAATTGCCAAAAGTTCTTCTCCATCCATGAGATAAAAATTAAATGCATCTCTCACACAAAAGGACACTATGGATAGAAGAGCCTAAATAAAATTCAGAAGAAAAGGCATTAGGAGGACTCAAAAGGACATAAAGTCCACAAACAAAAAATGCCAAGTGGCATGGGAATGGGGAACAAACGAATATTTATGTTTACCATGTGTTACAATCCTATGGCATCTAAGTTGGAAGCTACCCAAAGACAAAGTTAAAATTAAATCCGCCTACTTAAGCCTCAAAAGAGTTATCCCGACCTTGAGATTTTGGTTTCCATTCCCTAAAAAATTGGACTATCATCAATGATTACAAGTACATATATGTGACATTATGGGAATCCATACATCTAGAAGAATTCAGCATGACAGTTTCACTGTTAAATAGTCATTTGCTTAAGGAGGAATTTATTCAGAGAGCTGGGTTCACCAGTGAGTCGCCAATTGTTGCAGCCACAACTTTTCCCAAATTTCTGAAAATTTTGGACCCTCCTTGTTATTTTTGTTTGCTCCACTCTGCTACATGTTTGGATTGTTTGAAGCCAAGTTTTCTTGCTATTTGGGATTTCGTTTGGGTCTGTGCATGCTTTGGACTGTAAGGCTTAGCAGGTTTTACGAGGTTTTATCGTTGAGGTTTAAAATTGGATTGTCTTTTGTCGCTTTTCGGAGGTCAGCCCGCTTTTATTATTGGGAAATAGACCTGGCTTTTGTTAGGATATTTAGACACTTAGGAGTTAGTTAAGATCAACTTGTGTAATATATCCGTTAGGTAAAAGTGTGTTTCTTTAGTATGCATTAGTATGCATTTGTAAATATTCTAATCCGATGGTCACGATATGTTCTAGACATAGAGTGATCTGACGGTTCAACTTCTCTTAGATCATACCTACCATTGATCTGTGGCTTAACACCCGATTGGTCTATGATCTCTATTTAAAGAGCATAGAGGGTCCTTGGCTAGTTGATCGATTATGAGAAGCTCATGTAACTTTCTTTCTTTTGCATAATAAATTGCTCCGAAGTAGCTATTTGGCCGGGGCCGTGGACTGTTTCCCTCTCGAGGGTTTTAACCACGTGACAAACATTGGTGTATTGATCTATGATCTGTTTGTGTGAAGCGGCTATTCTTGGTGTTCGGTCCTTTGGGAGTACCCTGTGTACCCTAACAGCTTTTTGAGCTTTTTCGAAAAAATTTATAACCTTGGTCAAAAGCCACAAGCTGATTGAGTTTCGTCGTTGCGGCCCTAGAATAGAGTAATTTCCCGTCGAACGGTTTGTCCTTTTGCCAATGTCCTGTTCTTTGTTTCTCCGATGTTGACTAGTCTGCAGGTTTTCTTGACCTTATAACTTCTTTCGTTGCTTCTATGTAGCTCACTAACTATCCGATGCCTACAGAGGATCTTACCCCCGATGTTTTATCACGCCAATTTTGGTTTGTGTGCCGGAACCCCTAGATTATATGATACCCACCGTTGCGGCTGCGTAGCCGCTAATGAACCGATGTCAAGTGTTCCGATCCACCGATGGAGGTTTTTATGTGCCCGTTCTTAATCATTTTTCCGCCAATTGTTATGAGATCGTAATTGTTTTCGTAAGTGACCGGTGTGCCTTGTTTTTAGGTTGAAATTTGCACATAAGAACCAAACTCTGGTTTTCTCTTCCATAGTACTCATTTCGTTGATATTATAATTTGTGTTTCTTGAAGATAGTTGGAAAAAATGATAAATTCTTGTTTGATCGTAGATAGACATGGCAGTTTTGTCAAATCCCTTTGAAGATTATTGCGGCGAGAAAGATGCAGTTGGAGGACAAAGCATGTGAAAGCATAAGGCGACAAAATCATTACTCGAGGAAGAAAATTATAAGGGTCTGAAGAGGGACCAAAGAATGGTGGGGCATAATCATTAGAAAGCAAAGGCTCAGGCTTGGGCGTCTCGTCAGTTACCTAGCTATGCCTGTTTTATAAATGTCTTTATTTGAACGTAACATGGAATTATGGGCATTCGCAAAATGACAAGACTGGAGAGTGAAACGTTTGTAGGGAAACCAAAAGGTTGGGCTGGTTCTTATATAAATGGGAAAAAGGAGAAAGAGAAGGGGCTTTTTCCTAGAGAGACTTGTGAACTACTTGTTGTAAGAGGAACTATTTCATTTTGCAATAATAAAATTACAATTTTGCCTGTTGGAGAAAGTGCTGTGTGGAATGTTCAAATGTGATGAAATGAACAATGTTAAAGGGGAACTATTTCATTTTCAGTTGTGTTTCATTAACTGTGAGATCGTTCTAACTTTCTGAACCTATGTTCTTATATGAATGTTCTTTGGTTTTATTCTGTGATAATTTCCACTATGAGTAATGAATGTTTTAATAGATGACGAGCTATCTTGTTGTGCATATATTTATTCATGTTTATGTGTTTTGATTCTAAGAACAACTATCTATGATTTATCTTAACATATGAACAATATTACATTACTCATGAATTGATAATCTTGATCCCTAGGGATAGCTTAGTAAATATTGGTTTTTTTAGTTGTGTGTGATTTAGATGCGAGAGAGTCTAATATGAGAGGTAAGAACCTACGCATCACATTGTGACCACTCCACGCATTCTTCATCAATCTTCATCTTAGATAGGCACTTTCATATCATACTTAAGTCAAAATACAAAAATATACACACGGTTGGCCAGGCCACAACCGGTGAAACCATTTGCTTTTGTTACTTGGCCTACGGTAGTCGGATTGCAAACCGGACGGATTCCCTACACCAAACAGTCACGAGCTAGTTGGGAACATTGACTGGGGATAATCCCTAGCTGTTGTTTCCTGCGAATTTCCAGGCCTCAACAGGTACTCTACATTTTTTTGAAATGCAAAGCCTAAAATTTAAAGCAAGCCTAGGCCAGAGTTCTAATAACTATGTAGAATTATTCCCTTCAAAATCTTGATTGAATTTGCACAAGAGAGGATTGTGAAATAAATTCAAATATTTAATGATTCTTGTTTCTTCATTACTGGGATGCAAGGAAATACTAGAACCTATAATTATTATCTTAGTCCTATTATAGAGCATGTAAATAAGGTATCACAAGCTTTTGAGAATATCACTTTCACAATTATCTACCCATAAATTAATATATAAGTTTATACACTCTTAAATAAGGGGCACAAATTGGAAAAGGGACCCATGATGCCATGAAAAACAATGGATGGAATCCCCATCTCTCTTATGATTAGTAAATTGGCAAAGGGACCCATGTTGCCATAAAAAACAATGTATGGGATCCCTATTTCTCTTATGATTAGCATATGTGTTTTTTGCAAATATAGAGATAATTGTAGCTTAGTTTTGGTGTTTCTTATTTCTTAGTTTCTTATAATCTATAAGGTTATGATTAGAGCATTCTTCCTTCACGGGTAAGGATCGTCTGTGCTATGAGTCTCTCTTCCTCATAGTGGTCTAAGTAACGGAGTCAGTCTTCCTCAATAGTGGCTAAGGCAATAAAGTATGATCGATGATCTTCTGCTAATGCTAGTGTCTTTTTCATCTCTAATCTTATCTATGCTTCAGGAAAAAGTGTAATCTACCCGCTAATAATGAAATAAAGGGGCTGGTAGTGTAGATGGACTATGCTTCCCTACCAATTAGACACATGTGAAAGCTATTCAATGGATACAATAAGGAACAAATAAAGTATTTAAATAAAATGGTAACATAAGTCATAAATTTAATTGAACAAGAAAAAATACTTTACTAATGATTAAATATTGAATATTACTAATGATTAAAAATCATTTAGACATAAGCACAAAATTATTTTACATTACTAAATATCACTAACTAAATATTTAGACACAACTACTAAATATTGAACATTACTGATGATTAAATATCATTTAGACACAAGTACATTATATTGTATATAAACATCAATTAACATATTGAGCATTCATTCCTAATGGGTGAAACCATGAATGTGGGTGTAAATCCAGTCAGCCTTTTATTGAACATTCCTTATAATTGAAAAGAAATTCCTAAACTGCATTTTAATGATTTTTATGCAACTATTATATACTATTCCACCAAAATGATTGAAAACATTCATAACTAACATTCTTAAAGTGCCTTTTATTGAACATTTGTAATGATTGGAAACATTCCTAAAGTAAATTTTATTGAAAATTATAGAGATCTATCATATATTATTCCACCTAAAAATGATTGAAAACATTCCTAACTAACCTTCCTAAAGATCATTAAATATTGAACATTACTAATGATTGAAAACCATTTAAGCACAAGTATATCATATTGTATATAAACATCAACTAACATATTGAACATTCCTAACATTCCTAAAGTGGTTGTTTAGAAAAATATATGCATATATAAATTCATAACATACAAACATTCATAACTAACATTATTTATGATTGACAACATTCCTAAAATTCATTTTAATGAATGTTCAAAAGATATCATATATTATTCCACTTAAATCATTGAAAACATTCCTAACTAGTTCATTCCAAAAGTGCATTTTATTGAAACTTCTACATATATCATACATATATTATTCCACCTAGAAATAATTGAAAACATTCCTAACTAACATTCCTAAAGAGCATTGAATATTGAACAATACTTATGATTGAAAATCATTTAAACACAACTACAACATATTGTATATAAACATCAACTAACCTATTGAACACTCCTAACATCAATAAAGTGGTTCTTTAGAAAAATATATGTATGTTAACATCAAAGACATTAATCTATGTATGGCATGACCAAATTAAATCATTTAAACAAAATCGACGAAATTAAATAATTTAAAACCAAAAACTTCCAAAAATTATAAATATGTGAACGGTCCAAAATTTATAAAACCATATATATATGAACGATCTAAAATTATATATATGTTTAAAATATATAAGTTAAATTGATAAGTTTAAAGTTTTGAAATGGAATATGTCAAATCAACAAGTTCACATGTATACAAACATATATAACTATGTAGTATCCATTATATGGATATCACTCTCCACATTCTCCTGGTGATTGACCTATATAACACATGCAACATATAATTAATCTTCAATATATAAATTTTATACTGTAAATAAACTTTAATAAAAATACAATTTGAAGTTAAAATAATAAAAATGAATAAATATACCTCAGTGAGCCCAACACCCAAAGAGGTCACCACATCCACAACCATGGAAGGTTGTACCATACGTTTACCCACCTACAATTAAAATATCATTACTTAAAAATTTAAAACATGGAATTTAAATGTAACTTAAATTAAATTTAAATAAACTGTCAATTTTTTTTAATCATTACTAAAACATTTGAAAGGTGCTTCAAATTACCTCCAAATCTTGGGAGACACTAGGAATGTCTCCCAATATTGTTGATGAGAGGGGCCCAATACCCATGGTCCTAGGCAAAGGGATCGGAACCTATGAACACAAACAAAATTTCAATGTTGGAAAAATGTGTCATGACAATAATAAGATCATATAATTTTATAAATATTTGTCCAAATGTATCTCTTTCAATGGCCCTAGGTTAATACTAGAGTCAACCATAAAATCATGTTCATCAAACATTAGGGTGAAATCCAATTCAAATGAGTTAATTATATATTTATAAACTAACAAAACATGATTTAACAATTATGAGGAAGACATAAAATTTCTCACATACCTCCCCCCTCCCTCCTTCCTCGCGATTGAGTAAATCAAACAATCCATCTCTGCAAAGTTTTGCATATGCCTTGGCATATTCAAGGCTCATTGAATCTACCTCAATATCTATTTTATAATAAAAATGTGCACGAAAATGAGCGCGTGCGCTATGTCGATCCATGCCCACATCAACCCCCACTAGAGCAGATATTAAGTTGTCTCCTATGATAGTTATGAACTCTAGACCAATCTAATAGGTCACCTCCATCTATGATCATAATGTAACAACTCTCTGTGGCTAAGGCACCAAACGATCTGTAAGCTTAGGCAACAATGGATCATGATAGGATCTTTCTCGTTCATATGTCCTACCTTTTCCAAAACCGTAAAATTTGGACACATCTGTGTAATCTGGATTCATGTTTAAAAAAAACTCTGCATAAAAAAATATCGCAAAATAATGTGGCACTTCATCATTCCATGGAAATATACCATAGGTAGCCAAGATTCTATCATATAAATGGTGTGCAATCTCAGGGTGCTTGAAATATTGCACCTTTAACATCTACCTCTCTGGTCCTTCTTTAAAATTAAACATTGAAATGGCATTTGGTTTTGATACCCTCTTCTCTACATAAACCCACCTGTCAGGACTGATCACCTCAGCCCTCCACATTCACATCAAGTGAATAAACCAATTTGTTGTTGGCCCAACAGTTCTATAGGCACCAATAAACTTGCCTAAATATTCCAAAATTATTTGCAAGATTTGTCGATTTTCTGTTGGGAGTTCTAAGCTAGCAAGATCATCCCTCAATTTTTTATGGTGGGCTGTACATTGTTTAAGGGTGACATAAACCTCTTCATTTTCACAAGGAAGAGCATCAGGTATATCTGAAGGATAAATGGTCATGGGCTAAAAGCCATGTGCTTGTTCAAAAGTAGCCCTTTGCCGACCTTGACCCTTTCTTTGAGCATTTGCATGACCTTTGTCTTGGTCCCTTTCAACATCCTCACCATCTCCACCCTCATTTTCTCCAAATTCATAACCCTCATTTTCTCTGAATACATCATCACCCACATCCTCTCTGAATGCATCATCATAACCTTCATCAAAACCATGATCCTCTATATTTACACATGTAATCATGTATAATTTAGTACATAAAGACACAAGCATGTATATACACATGCAAATTAGTAATTTATTTAAATAGATTATATATTTCTGTAACATATTACCAATAAAATGTGGATGGCCCATTGGTTGTTCTCTAAAATAGCGACCAGAAGAGGGAAAACAATCACGAGATGATGAATCAAACAATCAACCAAACATAGAATCTTGGACACTCTCACGAGACAATCTATTACGCCATGTCTCTACATAGAAAAAAGATAATGAAACTTAGTAAAATCAATGAACAATACTTGAAACAAATAGAAATATTCATGCATACTTATAAATTTTTCGTGTGCGTAAATTTCAATCACATACCTACTGTGTCTCGATATAATACGCTAGAATATCTAGATGATTCAGACCATATTCAAGAGAAAACATTTGAAGGTCTTTCAGTAGATGTAGGTGTGGTATTAGGCGTCCTTGTCTCATATGTCTCTATACATATTCTAATCAAAGAATGAGTGACCACCTTGTCTCGAAACATCTCTATTATATATCTCCTATAAACATCAAAATAAGCATCAATGAACTAATGTAGTTTATCCCATAGAAATTTTTTGAGGACAGGATAAAAACAATTGAATATATTTATTGTGTATAAAACATAGTACGAGCAATCCACATCAAGTTATTAATCTTTTGGAAATGATGGTGAGGAAGAAATAAAGAATTTAGAGCCTTTTGTTGATGTACTTTGATTCATATATGGAGTTTGTTACACACTAGAGATACTTCAGTGTTCCTACAAGGATAAGGATAGAGAAAGGGGTCAAATGTTTTGATTGTATAGACCAAAGTGGGATTTATTATATAGATATAATGTTTGAGATATTTTTACCCCTTGGATTGAACATGGAAAACACCTTTGGTTTTACTCTCAAAAGTACTTGGCTTAGTGGCTTTGCTGACTGCCCCTTTGGTGTGATGAAGTCTCCACCATGCAGGGTTTTATTCCCAGGGGTTGGTGCTCCAGGGCACACCTTTGTTGGAACAACCTACTATATAACATGAAAAACCAACATAAATTGATATAACATACAATTGAACAATAGAAAAAGATAAGATCTTAGAATATTGAACCAAGCATATGCACAATATCATGATATCATTATTCATAGTTGTCATGGTAGGAAATTATCCTTGACAAACCAAATATTCTACCTCGAAGAAAATTCATGGAAATATGTCTCATTTCTAAACTAAATCACACTAGATGCAAAGGAAAATATAGTGGGAATTTTTTATAACCTAAGGGAGTAACAGATTGAAGCTCTTTCTATGTGTAGGTTCTACTGAAATTATTAAGGTTTGGCTTGGCACTGATATCATGGACTCGTGCAATGTGTACTTTAGTGAAACATATAGTTCCTAGTGTTTTAGAAACAGCTCAAGGAAAATCATGAGCCAACTATTAATTTGTCACAGTGGTCTAGGAACTGAAAACACAGTCTCAAAAAGAATACAGACAAATATGCATAAAATTGGCAAAATGGTGCTGCAATGGGAGTAGAAGCTCTGTGTAATCAATGAACAATGAATATTACAACACAATGATCATGCAAGATGCATGAATTCCAAGACAATTTGAATTCCCAAGAGGTCATTCGAATTGAATGAATGGGTGTAGCTTAACTGACTGTAAGCCATAGTAAACACACTAGTTAACCATCTGATCAAGTGTTGATTGACTCAACTGATTCCTAACTGAAGTCAGAGTGAAATGAATGACTGAGTCTAATTGAAATTAGCTCAGACACATGTCACTGCATGACAACCAACAAGTGGTAGCGCATCAATAACTTCAATGAACCTCGATGAGGTTAACTGAAGTCAACATGTCATCAAAAGTGGTTGTAGGTGCCTTTGTTAGCACCAGTTCATAAATAATCATTAAAAATAATTAAATAATGAATGGAGACACCTTCAATAGTTAACTTAACTGATTGTAACCATTAGTTATCAATTAGGTGCATTTATGACACTAAGATCACTCCCGGAGTGCTCCAGTTGGCCTCCCCAAATGAAGGAGAAGGATTAGTTGGCCTCTTTGATTGAAGGTAGGCATGGGTGTGCTCATGCTGATGTCATACAGTGCTCCTCTGATGTCAATTAAGTCAATAAAACTTAGGATAGTGGTTTAACAAGGCCAAATTGACCAAATTAAGTGTGCATGGTGGGTAGATGTCTCCAACACCCCCACTTAAGCTATACTTAGGAGAAGTAGAAACATAAAGTGCATTAAATGCTAGGGCCACAACAACTAAGGCCATAGGTCACCTTGTACAATAATGAAACTCAAACAATGCTCAAGAAATAAATCTAAGTGAGGAAAAGAGGGAAACCCCCCCCCCTCAAGCTGAACACTAAAAGTAGTCTGATCACCTTGATGAACTCACCCCCAATAGTGAATAGAGGTAAGTGAACTTATTTTATAAAAATATCTTGGTGATTATCTCTGCAATATTCTCATCAGTCGGGCAGTATTGCAGAATGATGGTCCTATCATGCGCTAGCTCTCTGATGTAGTGCATCTGTATCTCTACATGCTTGGTCCTCTTCCTGGTAACTCGATCTGTGGATATCTTAATAGAAATTTGATTGTCACAAAAGAGGACAGTGTACAAATTACTACCAAGATCAAAATCTGAAAGAATGCCTTGCAACCAAATAGCTTGGATGCAAGCATTCACCGCTCCTCGATACTCAGCCTCTACTGAAGACAATGCTATGGTGGCCTACTTTTTGCTAGACCAGAAAATGGGGACACCACCAAACATGAATACATATACAAAAGTATACTTTTGATCAATAGAATCACTCGCATAATCAGAATCTGTGTAACCAACCAGCTCTAGCTCGGAGTCTGCAGCATAGTGAATGTCATAGGTCCTAGTTCCCTGAATATACTGGAGGATCCTCTTGGATGCCTTACAATGAACATCATGAGGCTGCTGCATGTATCTTGACACAACATTCATGGCATAATAGATATTAGGCCAAGAATGAGTCAAGTAGAGAAAGCTACCTATCAACTATTGATAAATAGTGCAGTCCATGGGAGGTGTGCTTTTTCCTTCTTCAAAGATGATCCCTGAAAGGAAAGGGAATGGAGCAGACTTACATTCAGCCATGTTAAACTTGACTAACAGGTCTGATATGTATTTGGACTGAGTGACCATTATCCCATCAGAATTTTTCTCAATTTTGAGCTCAAGAAATTGCTTTAAGAGCCCCAAATCGCTCATTTCAAATGCATTGTGGAGAGCAGTTTTGATGACTGAAATAGAAGTAACTGTGCCACCTGTAATCAGTAAGTCATCAACATATAAAACAATAATAATAAAATTATCATCAGACTACTGTATATACACATTTGGATCTGATTTACACCTTTGGAATTTTTGCGAGAGAAGGAAGGCATCCATCTTGAAATACCACTCTCTTGGGGCCTGTTTTAACTAGTATAGTGACTTCTTTAGCTTGAAAACAAAGATGGATCAGAAAT
>LPNX010832755.1:74125-108232 GCA_001517045.1 Pseudotsuga menziesii | reverse complement strand
CTGAACCTCTTCAGGATCTCTACTGCATACTTCCCTTGTCCAAGGAAGATTCCATCTGTATTCTGCCACACCACCATACCTAGAACAATAGTGCATCGAGTCTCNATGCTTCGACCTGTCATGGAACACTGGATTCTCTGACAACTTCACGCAACTCTGGTTGTCACAGTGTATACAAGTAGCATCTAGCTGGAGATCAAATATATCAAACAGTAGCTTCCGCAGCCATACTGCCTCACAACTAGTTGAACAAGCTGCGACATACTCTGCTTCAGCTGTACTTAGTGCCACACAGGATTGCTTCCTACTAAACCAAGAGATCACACCTGATCCCATACTGAAGCAACATCCTGAAGTACTCTTCCTGTCGATGGCACTGCCTGGCCAATCTGAATCAACATAACCCTCAAGGTTAATCTTCTGATTCGCATCATACTTGAGCCCATAATCAATTGTACCCCTGCATGCTTTGCAACCATCAGGTGGACATGTCTCAATGTGTTCACAGTAAAGCAAATATTTGGTCTCAGGTACATCAAGGACCCAATCATCTGACGATACATCGTAGCATCAACCATCTCTGAAGAAGCATCACTCAAAAGCTCCAGGTTTGATGCCATAGGTGAGGCCATGCAGTCCATCATCCTGAACCTCTTCAGGATCTCTACTGCATACTTCCCTTGTCCAAGGAAGATTCCATCTGTATTCTGCCACACCACCATACCTAAAACAATAGTGTATCGACACATAACAGGAGCATCACTGGTCTTCCACATTCAACCCTGGAACAAAGGTTGGAATCCCCTTTACTCTCAGTAAAGCCTAGAATCATCAGTAATCTGCCCATCCTGTCGTACCATGTCGAACCTCAGGATCTTCTGCAATCACTCCCTCTGAAGCAGAGCATCATACTCCCTCTGTCTTCCGTACTCTATGCATTGAAACATTTTGTACTGGAGTGACAAGTAGTATCCATCTAGGATCAATGGATACTAAGATCCTCTATCTTGAACTTCTTCAAAAGTTCATCTTGCACCCATCTGTTAGCTTGTCATATTATTCTTTGTCTTTGAACTATCGTCACTTGTTCTTCGGAACAAGTCTTCATCCTTCTTTGCTTGTAGGCGATTATGTATGCGATCTTTCCTACAAGTCAAATGCAATTGTATGGTTAGAAACATTTCATAAGGAATAATCATACCGGCAAGCACTTATGCATAAATATATGATCATGCAACTACTTTAGCCAATACAACATTCATCCATATCTCACTGAAACTTTCTAGATGCCTTCCATCTCTACCAGGACAACATTGAGATTGTGCACTAATCCAATATGTCAGCAAAGAGGTTTCATTCTAGATAGGTAGAAATGGANCCATCTCTACCAGGACATCATTGAGATTGTGCACTAATCCAATATGTCAGCAAAGAGGTTTCATTCTAGATAAGTAGCAATGGAGAGTTGTATAGCACCACGAGCTACTTACCCATCGCATGCATATTAGTAGTATACTGTCATTAATGCAAACATCCTATCATGCATAATACAATAACTGAATATAAACAAATGCATAACAAAGTAATATAATGAAATGACAATTGAATACTTATCTTTATTTGTTTCGAGGGTAGACTCCTTCTTGATCCTTCAGCTTCATCGTCTTCTTCATTCATAGTCGCATCGTTTCTTATCCAAATGTTGAGGTGGATAAGAAGTTCTTCAAGAGTTGATTTCTTCATATTCCTCATTGCTTGAGGGATCTTCTTTGGATGGAAATAGCTTGATCTTCAGTTGCTCCCATCTTCTCTTCTCTTCTTATGATTCGAGCTTCTTCTTCTTCACGGAGTCTTCTGAAAGTAATCACTTCCTTCTGGAACACATTCCTTGAATGAATGAATTCTACGATCCTGGGAGGCCATTCAAGGTGGCCATCACCACTTCTGCATTCTTCACCACTTCTTTTACCGCTTCAAGTTGTTCTTGATTTGAGAGACTCTTATGACTGCATGGTTTCTGCATTCTGGATCTTCACATTCTTCAACTGGTTTCTTTAGGTCATATTCTAATTTTGTTCTTCCCTTCAAATAGCTTGAAATTTAGGAAGACTTTCAACAGCTTTGCTTGCAATAGGTAGTGCTCTGTAATGCACTTGTGCAAGCCTTCTATGCCAAAGCTCATTTGGCTCTACTATGTCATGGATCAAGGCTTGTTCTGGATGGCCCTTCAATTTGTACAAGCCTCCTTCTTATTCTCCAATCACTACCGCATTATCGATAGTCTTTCCTTTTGGCCACATGATGACTTGACCGTCTATGAATGCAATCCGCATTCCTTTTACATCAATGCTGAAACAAACAATACTTCTTTCATTGTTAGAGACTTACCAGAGTCTAGCTTGTATGAAGATTCCCCACTACCTTTTATTGGATATTGGTAGTCATCTCCTAGTTTCACCTTGTGAGGGGATTCATGTTTTGACAGTGAGCCAATCATCACTTCCATGAGTAATGTTACCTATGAGAGATGATATCAGAACATATTCATCTTTGCTTGAAGAATATTCACTTTCATATCTGGATCTCTTTCTAGATGGTTCATCATCCTCTGCAGCATGAGCATGATGTCTTCTTTGGCCTCGTCTCCCTCTGAAACTGGAACCTCCATACTCATGTAGGTGTCCAATCCATTTTCTTCAGAGAGATCATATACTTCCAGGCTTGGAAGTTTTCAACTTCTGCAAGATTTTCACTAAGCTGATGTGATATATCATATTGAAATGAGAATCACAAATGGAAATAACAAAGGATTAGATCTTACCGATTTGAGGTGTCCGTCCTTGTCCCGGAGTTCGCTGATCTAGGGTTTGTTGCAGAAACCATAATTTTCAAAACTTGGAAGACTTCAGATCTGATTTGATAAATAGATAGATCTCTTCAAATGGAGCTGTCCAATGTACTTCTTTTCTGAAAACAGTGAAGGGAAACTCCCGGAACAGGAATCCCTAATTTTCTGATTTCTTCTGCAGAAATACCTGTTACTGTTTCTGTGATATCTCTGAAATTACTAATCCTCTATGTCTAAAATTTAGTACTAAGGTAACCTCGCATGTCCTTGATCCAAAACCACAGGTTTCATCAGAATTGGTTTCACCATTTGGTATTTATGATCCTTTTCCCAAGGTGACCTGTTACAGGACTGTTCGGAACAACGAAGTTGTACGGACTTCCACGTGTCACTGGTTCATCTTCTGAGTCTGAACTTTGGAACATAGAAATTAAAGTCCATGCAATTTCTGGAACATCTTTAGGAATTCCATTTGGACCTCTTTAGCCTAATATATAGCAGATCTCCCCAGGTGTCCTGTTTAGGGATGAATTCTGGAAGAGGCTGGAACCCTAACTTGGAGAGATCATATCTCCCAGAATATAGCGAATCAGAGTCTTCCCTTTGGACACAGTGTTCATCAGGATTTTATCTTCGGCCCTTGAAATTTTTAGCTTCTAATATTTCGCCAATCTCGGAATATAGCGACTATACCAAAACTTAGCAGTTTTAGTATTTAGGGTTTCTCCTAGCTCAGGGTCAAACTAGGGTTTGACTTTCCCAGAGATTTACCCAACAAAATTTACTGATCCAGGTCTCTAAATTTCGGTTTTGATGAGGAGAAAAATACTATGCTGGTCTCACCCAAAAATTCCTCTTCTGTAGAAAGCCCTAATTTCCACATCGAAACTGAAAATGCTTGAAATTGAATTCTGCATCGACAGAACGATGCACCATTTAATGGAGAGTCATCTTAGAATACTTTTGCTAAAAATCTATGGAGAAAGATCCACAAAATAGGAAGCCCTAGTTCCTGTAGCTGCACAATGTATTCTTCTCAGGTTAGCTCTGATACCATGTTAGTTTTTCAAAATTTAAGCTAGCATTATGATAAGATCTTTTCACTGAGAGAATAACAAGCATGGCAATCACATAAGCACATCACAAGAGACAAGAGACACACAGATTTTAGGAGGGGAAACCATAAATGGAGAAAACCCCTCAACTTCCTCTAAGATAGTATCACCACAAGATGTGATCCCAAAACAGTAAGATGACCTCCCAACACAATAGCAGCCTTCTGTCTTCTGTCAAGCCAAAGAATTTCCTTCTCCAAAAGTGCGCCACACTTGAGAGAGCAAGTGATGTAATTCACAAGTGATAAATAGAGAGACTCTCACTCTCTATTTATATTCTTTCGTTGACTTGAAGTGCACTCAACCATGTAGGCTAAACTTATAATTAATTACTTGAGCCTACACCTTAATTAGCGTATAATAACCCAAGTGCCCCTAAATTGTGGGGACTTACCTAATGACTTGATATGACTTGTTTACATTATTAATCCTCCCAATCGGAACATCGGGGCATGACCACATGACTCAAATACATAATAGAAACATCCCGGAATAAACATCGGGTTACAATACATAAGATACATAGAAGAATACATTCCGAAGTTACATATACATCAACAATGTAGTCCTCAGCCTACTTCATGTATATCTCCTCATGAATATATCCATGCAAAAGGGAAGACTTAACATCCATATGATGCACTTCCTAGTGCTTAGATGCCGAAATTGCCAAAACTAGGCGAATGGAGTCCATTTTTGCAACCGGTGCAAAAGTCTCATGGTAGTCCACACCTTGGACTAGGAGAAACATTTTTCTACTAGCCTTGCCTTATATTTTCAGGTGCTTCAATCAGAAGCAACGTTATTCTGAAACACCCACTTGCATTGAACCAATTTCCTCCCCGAAGGAAGAGAAAATAGCTCCCAAGTGGTGTTTTTATGAAGAGAATTCATCTCTTCATCCATGGAAACTTGCCATCTCAGATCCTTTTGAGCATTGTAGTAAGACTTAGGGTCTGAACTTATAATCAAATAACAATATTTGGATAGCAAATAATTAGGAGAAGAGAGTGCAATACCTGCTCTTTGGAAGTCTGACTAGGTTCTCCTTGGATCATCCGGATTTCCAATGTTATCTCCTGCAGAGGAGAGTGTCTGTCGGGCCCAAGTTGGGAGATGATTTTGTACTTCAGGTTCCGATTCAGCATATTATGTTTTCTGTACAATGATATCAAAAATCATAGGATCCAAATCAGGGCCATAACCCCCAATTACATCATCCAAATATTGAGTAGAATAGGAAGGAAATTCAACAGTTTTCTCCTTTACTAGTTCCACCTCCTGAAGAGGTTCATCGAACTTGACACTCCTTTCAATGATGATCTATTTTGTTTTGATATCTAGCAGATTGAAACCTTTAGATTCATCAGTATATCCTATAAACAGACATTTGATGCTTTGCGGTTGCAAAGCCCTCCTTTTATCAAGCGGAATTTGGGCCCATGCAGTGGACCCAAACACCCTCAGATTCGACACATCTAGCTTGTGTCCGAAATATGCTTTGAAAGGGGTATTCCCTTTCATGTATGAGTGTGGAACTCTGTTCTGAATATATTTTGTAGAATGCATGTCTTCCGCCCACAAATTTGCAGCCAACTTCTTTGATTCCAACATACAGGTGGTCATCTCCTTGAGAGACCGATTCTTCCTCTTCGCTACATTGTTCTGCTGGGGAGTGTAGGGGACTGAATGCTGGATCTAAATACCACTTTGGGAAAATATATGTAGTAACTCATTACTAACATACTCCCCACCATTATCAGATCTCAAGATCTTGATCTTTTGGCCAGATGCATTCTTAATCAAGGCCTTCAACTCAGTGAATTTTTCCAAGACTTCTGACTTCTTTTTAATAAAAAAGACCCATGTATATCTAGAAAAGTAATCAAGGAAAGTCAGAATGTGCCTTGATCCATTCATGGATTTGATAGGCATGGGACCACTGATATTATAATGTATTAGTCCTAATATGCATGATGCTTGACTTTCCTTCCCCCGATCGAACTTATGCTCAGGATGCTTTCCAACAACACACCCCTTGCAAATTCTAGTGGTAGCTTTGATGATCGGGAGGCCTTCAACCATAGAATTATTCTGTAATTGCTGCAAGTATTTGAAGTTTAGGTGGCCGATCCTCTCATTCCATAGTCTACTAACTTCATTTCCATGAGTCAGCAATGTGGTGGGATTTGAATCCACCACAAAATGGGAGAACTCGTAGGATTTTGCATGATGGTTTGCAATGCCTTTTGCTACAAGTTTTCTGGATGCAATTTCTATGATCTCTACATCATTTGGGCTAAAGGAGACTCTCTTGGGAACTCCCATACGTGTCATTTGATAAACACTCAGGAGGTTTGATGCAAGAGATGGTACATATAGAACATTGGAAAAATAACCATGCTCAAGATCTACAGTACCTTGTCCTTCGAATGTGATTGTGGAGTCATCTCCCATGTGGATGGGAATGGATTTGTCGGTCTCCAAAGATGAGAAGGAGTCTCTTTCAGCCATCATGTGGTTCAAAGCTCCAGAATCTATCAAGAGTGCTTTGGAATTCGAAGTGCTTTCCATGAGGGCATGACCTCTTTCATGCTATGGTTCCCAATCTTGCTGATCTCTCCTCCGAAATATTTTCAGAAGATTGATGTGATTTATCTCAAGTAGAGAGGTAGCTTCATCAAGTTTATTTTTCATGAGGGCATGTTCAGGGTGGAAGCCCTTCCCGCAGTATGAACACTTTACTTTTTCCTTTCCATGATTCCCTTTTCCTTTGTTCTTCTTTGAGCCGGAAGACTCTTCATGTTGCTGGTTTTCAAATTTAGGCTTAGGAGCTTCAAATTTGGTTTTCAGGTTCTTCTACTGCTTTTCTTTACCCTTCAGATCTTTGGGCCCTGAGACATGGAGGGCTTGATCACAGGAGGATCTGATGATTCCCATCTGGACAAGCTTATCATGTTCACTTGTTAGGGACTCAATGAAGGAATTGAGTGAAGGCATCTTCCATCCAGGGGTTGTGAGCTTCCCCACATCAAATGTAGAGACAAACACCAAATAATCAGCTCCAAGTTTGGAGAGTATGGAGAGGATTAGCTTATCATCCTCCTTCTCCACCTTACATTGCTTCAACAGTAAGACAATGTGCTTTAAATTTTTGTAAAAATAATTTAAGGTCTCGAAATTGGAAGGCTACAGAGACATCAACTTGTTTTCAAGATGGTATACTCTCAAATCATCCATTTTTCCATACAGGGTTTCCAATTTGTCCCAAATTTCCTTTGGAGTCTTCAATCCCGAGAGATGGAAAAGAAAATCCTGGGAAACAGAGAGGCACAAGAATCTGAATGCTTCATATTTCTTGTTCAAGAATCTAGCTTTGTCTGTCACAGAAGTAGGCTCTTCTTCAGTGTCCATAGTGACCCTATAGAGTCCTTTGGCATGTATTTGGATCTCCATGTCTCCTTTCCATGAATGGAAATTGAACAGAGTCAAGAGTTCTACAGAAGAAGCCATTTGAAACTGTTGGAGCGAATTCTTTTCACTTGTTAAAACTTGCAAATCACAACAAAAGGGACACCGTAAAGTCAGACATCCTGCACATTTTATGTTTTCATCACACCCAGCATAGTTGATCAAGCAAGCTTGACCAACAATTCCTTAACTTGGGGTATTAAGTGGTAAGCCTTGGCTTCTGGTGCAGTGCTGGATTTTTGAGCTTTTGCTCAATGTTTCATGCAAGATCTGTCAAAAACCTTGTTTTTGAGAGATATGAGCTTTGTCCCACTGTGAGCTCTGATACCATATTAATTTGTCACAGTGTTCTAGGAATGGAAAACACATTCTCACAAAGAATACAAAAAAATATGCATAAAATTGGCAAAATGGTGCTACAATCGGTGTAAAAGCTCTGTATAATCAATGAATAATGAATAATACAATAAAATGATCATGCAAGATGCATGAATGACAAGAAAATTCAAATTTCCAAGGAGGTCATTCGAATTGAATGAATGGGTGTAGCTTAACTGATTGTAAGCCACAGTAAACACACTAGTTAACCAATTGATCAAGTGTCGATTGACTCAATTGAGTCCTAACTGAAGTCAGAGTACAATGAATGACTAAGTCTAATTGAAAGTAGCTCAGACACATGTCACTGAATGCAAACCAACAAGTGGTAGCACATCAATAACTCCAATGAACCCTGATGAGGTTAACTGAAGTCAACAGGTCATCAGAAGTGGTTGTAGGTGCCTATGTTAGCTCCAGTTCATAAATAATCATTAAAAATAATTAAATAATGAATGGAGGCGCCTTCACCACTTAAATTAACTGATTGTAACCATCGGTTATCAATTAGGTGCATTTATGACACTCAAATCACTCCCAGAGTGCTCCAGTTGGCCTCCCCAAATGAAGAAGAAGGCTTAGTTGGCCTCCTTTACTGAAGGTAGGAGTGGGTGTGTTCATGCTGATGTCATACAACGCTCCTCTGATGTCAATTAAGTCAATAAAACTTAGGATAGTGGTTTAACAAGGACAAATTGACCAAATTAAATGTGCATGGTGGGTAAATGTCTCCAACAACAACAATAGTTTAACACAAATGCGAACAAAGTGTGTCACATTATTGCATCAAGGTTGTGGAGAGATCACATTTTCACTATAGTCAACATGTGGCCTACACTAGCTAGCATGCCTAGTTCACAGTCCTAACACATGACCACACATCCTAAACATGATTACCACTAAATCCTTATTTAACACATTGTTGTTGAAATATGCAATGCCAACATGGAAACAATCATTCTAGATTTTTCTAAAATTCAATTATATTCATATCATGTTAAGCTGAATTATTCCATGTGATTTTTGGCAAATAATTGTCCTTTTCATTGCACATTTTTATTTTTCTAAGAATCTTTAAGTTAGATTAAATATGCTCTAATGATGGGGTGGTGACTAATAAAAGAGGAATTCTCCATTTTGATCTATTATATGTACTTACAATTACTTTGCGGTATCCATTCCTCCTTGTTGTATCCAATCCTCTTTATTGAATATTGTTGTTTCAAGACATCATATCTTTAGTTGATTGTTTACAAAACTTGAGTTCATGTTTGTTGATGATTGTTTCCATCACTAATAATTCATAGCTTCTACCCATAATTTTAGATATTGTATAGTTTGTGGTTTCTCCTAAATTTACTCCTAGGATCTAGATAACCTTGTGGAAAATACTTGGCTAACCTTCCACCCCAATAAGAGAATAAAGAGACACAAGTACAAGTTGTGGGGATGCATAGAGGAACAAGCATCTACAAAGGTTGAAATATCCACAAATATAAATAATAGATGAAATCAACACTAGTATACTTTTGCGCATAGATGACAGTCTACAGACTCTAGTTTACAGTTTTGTGCTCTTAGGGAAGATTATAGGTTTTGCTTGAAAGGGCAGTTTTGCTTCAAACAAAACAAGGAATACTCTAGTTTTCTTTATGGATGTAATGAAACAACAAACTAAACATACGGTTGTATGTAAATATTTTTTATTAATAAATTTTATTTATTTTTCCACAAGATAAAAAAAAATAGATGAAATCAACACAAAAATGACTAGTGAAACTCTCAAGTAATTTGTTTGGGAAGCTTTTTTTTTTAAATGACCTTCCTATGAAGTTTGGTATTTAGTTTTTCCCATCAATCATATATTAGGTATTATATGTGTTTTTATCATTTTTGTTGCCAATACAAAAGAACTTTGGAATTACTATTATGTTAAAAAACATTGTATTTTGGTACACAATGTACTTACCTCACCACCGCAAAGCCTCCCGCACCGCCACCATGCATCCTACAACACCGCCACAAAGCCGTGAAGCACCACAGACAGACCAACGCCAATGCTCCTCCTCTCCCACAAACAGACTGCGAAGCCGTGAAGCACAACAAACAGACCAACGCCAATGCTCCCCCTCTCCCACAGACAGACCACGAAGAACCACAGATAGACAAGGCCAACGCTCATCCTCTCCCACAAACGGACGCCAACGGACATACACCCACATATGGACACCAACAAATTCAACACTCCACAGACCAACAAGGCCAACACTCCGCAGACCAACAAGGCCAACACTCCGCAGACCAACCAACACACGTAGGCCAACAATCTGCTAAACAATAAACATAGGCATAGGAGAAAACAGATGCAGCACCAGGCCAAAAAAGGCGCAGTCCAAAACAGAGGCAAACGCAAGAGAAGGGCAACACATGCGAAGTGAAAATAGACGCAGGCACAGGCGAAGGCGCAAGCCAACGCAAGCCTAACACACAGAGGCGAGGGAAAAATCAGGCCTAATACACGCAGGCGAGGGAAAAATAGTAAACAAAAAAATTGTAAACAACTGCATCGGTTAAAATATATATCACTTTTTTTGGCCGAAAGATTGTTCAGCCAAAAACATTTTCCGGACCAAAAAATGTTTTGGCTGAAAAAATGTTTGAACGAAAAAGTATCTACCATACATTATTTTTTCGGCAATCCTTATAAAGCCCACATAACGAGGTTCCCCATTAGTTTTAACATTCGACCAAAATGTTATTTCGGCCGAATTTTTTTTCATTTGTTCGACCGAAAAAATAAATAGTTCGGCCAAAAGTGTTTTAAATACAAATTCCGAAAGTTGATTCTCATGGAATAGACACCCAGATTCATGATTTCATCTAAGATGAATCAATACTGAAATAAAAAATTAGTAATATTCCCATACAATATATGATATAACAGGTAGATCCAAATCCATGGAACCCACAAATAGAGATGGAAGATCTGGTAGCACTAGGATTTGGAATAAGAAGTTAAATGATGATTCGATAAAATCTGGTTGTTTTGGTTGGCTGACTTGTTGATGAACCATAAATGTAATAGATGGTTGGGGCCAGTCTTCCTAACGTGTGAACCTGAGAATGATTTGATCATTCTTTCCTCTTATTTAATACATGTGTACACATTGTTTCTTAATTAATTTTTTTCACCATCATTTTTAAACGCCTTACTTCATGCAGGAAAGTAATCGCCAAACTTTTTGAATCAATCAAGACTAGCCAAGACTTGTCTTTCAATTCGAAGGTTGTCGATTGAAGTTGGTCAGAGATAGTTCTAGTACAATCATCAGAATTTAAATATCTTTTGAGGTCTTATAACTACAATATAAGGAAAGGGGTTCTCTTACTTAATGTATGAATGAAATATACTAGTCTTTAACTGAAGTAGGTGAAGTCTATCTTCTATCATCAAAGGATGTTCCATTTAAAGCTCGGAAAAATTGTCTTCCCTTTAAGTGAGTTCCCCTTATGGAGATATGTTTGTAATTAAGGTTCAAGAAACATAAACCAAGTTGATAAAAGATACAAATTCAAGAAGGAAACACTTGAGATTCTAAAAGACCTTGAGGACCATGTACAATAGGGTACCCTTAATTTTCCAAAGATTGGTTGATTTACAAAAAATTCACAACAAAACTTTAGAATTGAATTTTCTCCAGTATTGTCTCAAAGCTATTTAAATATTTAAAACAAACAAGCATAGTAAATATGAAAACATGAAGGCAGTGACATGAATTTTGGTATTATTTCTACAAAGAATCATATATGAGGATCCAAGCAGCAGTAAGACACCATAACCTTTCAGATTTGGGAAATAAAAATAGGCATGATGTCAACAAAGGTGAGCAACAGTTAACAGTGACAACATCTGGGTGCTTCTGAGGACAATTATGGGCATTTATTTGTCTCTTAAAAGTTGTAAATGGGAATCAATTTCAGTTCTGGGATGAATCTAGGCATAAAGGAGGCATTCTAATATATTTGCAATAAAAGGAAAATCTTAAATTCTGATTCCGGGAATGGTCTAGAAAGTCCTGGAAATTTTGGAGATTCCTTTAAGTAGCCTCAGTCATAAAGAAACAGTGAAACCACTGTAAATTTAGTTCTAACAAGGCAATTCTATTATGTTTTCAACTTTTGTAATCCTCTACCAACAAAGGGTAGAAATTTTGGGCATATAAAGGGACTTAATTTATGATAGTGTTTAATATTAGTTTTCTCAATGAAACGAATAAATGTGGACATGTTATATAGCATGTAAATTATCATTCTCAACAAAGGATAGAATCAGGTGTACATGAGATCATCATTCTCGGGACAACAAATTAGTAATCAAAACAAATCTGCATCATGGATGAGAGGGTACCTTCTAGGGTTTTACTCTACCATAGTTAACTAACTAGGGTACCATCCTCTCTGAGAATGGATCTCGCAGCTACACTAACTTTAAAAATATTTAGTGTGGGAAAATAATGAAGAACATGCTATAACAGAAAATGATGGTTCCAATCCTACAATCCATCAAGCATCATTCTCTCAACAATATGCAAGTAGTGCTGACTTACCCACAACAACATGAAATCAGTTACAAATGGAAACAAAACCCTCTTCCAGAAATATATGGAATTATTTTCATGTATTAATCTCTTCTAGGATTACCAATAGAATTAGACTCTAGATGAGATCCTCTTCCATGTTGGTTTAACACTCAAACTAATTTTAGGCCTCGTGGCTCTTAAAGACTGTAATTTATTGTATTCTTTTATTCTTGGCTCCAATTTTTCAGTTAGAAGATATATGGTAAGCATGCAATTAAGTAAATTAGGTCTGCCTTCCTATACCAACAAAATTACCCATCTCTTCTGTACAATTCATGGTATCTCCATGTTCCTTAACTGCTAAAATAGATTTGACTTTATGAGAATCACTTCACAGTACTACATCTAACTTGATCTAGTCCTTGCTTGAGCATTGAAAAAAATCTATATTTATCCTAAAGAATTCTTGATATTAATATTGAATTACTTCATAAATGCAAATCTTCATCACTGCACTCACGATATCATGGTCTACTGGACACTTTGGGTTGACAACTGGCTCCATATGGGGACTTGTACATTACTGCAAGGTGCAAGAGAAACTCCAGACAATCTGATAGTTGATGGCATGCATGATCTACCTTTCAGGAAAAATGAATGGATGGAAACATGTTATGTGATGGATCCAAAACTTCACATCTAAATCACCCCTAGCATGTAATAAAAAATATTCTTGTCCAATATACAATGTTTTAAAAAATGGACCCACAAACAAGGAATGAGCCATGATGCCAAAGGGAACATAAATGAAACCTATTCTTCATGAACATTGAGCTTATTCTCCAATCAAAACACTTTATAATCTCATCAACATCATGAGATATTTCCTTGTGGTTGGTAATAAACCAAATCAAAGCAATAGTAAGCATCCTTCCTAGGATGGGATCTCAGTCAATGCATGGTTGTGTCATGGTTGAACATTGAAGTGAGCTTGAGATGATGGAAGTAAACATCAAATGTTTCCAATAGTAAGTGTGTCCTACATGATTTCTCTATCCAATATATGGTGTGAATATGGAATCCCATTACAAGCCGTGAAATAGCTCCATGGATCACCATATGCTTCTCCAAACCGCTATCTACATACTCAAACAATCAACTTCCTAGATTTGACATGAAAATCATTTTCCATACCCTCAAGTAACCAAGGTTTCAAATACAACTACAATATAAGCCTCCATAGAACTTATTGTCCTTCTTTGCTACCCCTTATAAAAAAATGCACATGAAGTAGGACACAAAAAACCAAATCTAAAAATACATCATCTTGTGATCTAGTGCTTGATGCCCTCCTTTGAGAAGCTGAAAATTTATGCAATACACCAAAGATTGAGTATCTTGTTTTCCCAAACCATATTTCAGCCTTAAGAGCACATCTCCTTGTTTATTTTTGATCCATGCATTAGGTAGAAGCTTAAAATATCAATGGCTGGAAAATTTATATATTTTAATGTCATGCAAATGCCCCATATTCTACAAAAGATCTTCTCGATTGATAGGAACATATGGATGTTGTTCATATTTGATGTCATGCAAATGCTCCATATACTACAAGAAATATTTCCTGTTGATGAGAACATATGGTTGTTCATCAAGCATGGAAAATTTTTCACATACCTCAATCATGTTTGGATGTTCAAGATCATCAAAAATAGGCTCTGATCCATCCTCTCCATGCTTCTTGAAGTGGTATTAAATGTTTATTTGACATGGAAAGTGAGAATCATTCTTTGTTCCATCAAGCTCTCACTACCTATGTCATAGATGGGATCTCTATAAATAAATCAACAGTTCACATCGCATTCATGTCTCGCAATTAGAAAAAGAGTGCCCACATCAACATTCTCTTGATTACCATGTTGATTATCACAGGAGATAGCTAAAGCACTTGCAAATTATTCATCCTCCAAGGGGTATTCTATAACATCTATCATATTCAAATCATAAATGGATTTAACATCAAATTCATAATTTTGAAAATCATATTCAACATAACTTACAAAGCCCTTGTCGCTTTCAAAATCCATGATAATGGCCACTGGAATATCCTCGTGCAAGTGTTGAGCTGAGATTTATTACGATTTTTGGAAACTAAATTACTCATTTAAACATATGTTTTGTTATCTTTTTATGTATTTTCTGCCACGCAGATCACCATTTAGTCTAAGGTATGAATAAATTAAAGGTTTATATATAATCCATTTATTATTGTCATTTTATGATTTTATTGATTTAAATTAACATTATTTAAAGCATATGTGATATGTTACTTAATGTGTATATTCATTTGCAGGTTATATAGTCTGTTTGGGTGAATTAATAACAAGTACACAAATAGACAAACAAACAGCCAGTGCATCCAGCTCGTTGTCCAGCTTACGACGCAGCTCTCTATGCAGCTCATGATCCAACTCGTTGTCCAACTCAATGATCAAGCTCGCTGTCCAGCTCACGACATAGCTCACCTTCCAGCTCGCTGTCCAACTTTCTGTCCATATCGCTTATCAGTCTACGCACTGTTAATAACCAATCTCATGCATTAAATGATGGAATGGATTTGTAACCTACCTACTGCCCACATGTTTAAAGGGTGGAACTTCTCCATTCTAGAATACCTACCGTGTATGCAGACTTTGCTTGACACCATTGTACCAACCACGATAAGGAAGGAGCCTGCATGCCATATCACGATGAAGAGAACCAGACTCGCGAAAGAGAAGGAAGATACCTGTGCGCTGGGATTTGATTTGTTAACAACATTTATGATTGACTAAATTTAGAGAGCAGTCGACCATTAAAGGGTCGAATTTTTCATCTCTTGTAAACAATATAAATACCATCCTTTGTGTGACTGTTGGTGGTGGATCATTTTCATTAGTTAGACAGTTAGTTTTCAGAGAGAAGAACGCTGTAATATTATTCAGTATTTTTAATAGAAGTTCTAAATTTTGTTGTTCATGATTTTGTTCGTGTAAGCGCTAGCCGGAAGTCACCCCTGATTGTTGAGAGGGCCACTCATCAACCAAAGGTTTTCTTTTTTTGTTTTCATTATTTTTCTTTATAGCTAATTCAATTTTTATTTCTAGTTTGTTTATTTCATTAAGTTACTGTAAATGTTTGTTTCATTTGCTTTTTGCAACGCATTATATTTCTAGAATTAAATACCTAGATTGCGTGCATAGTTTTTTTCCATTTGTTTCTGTCATTTCATTTCCAGCTTATTATTTAGTTTTGTTCATAAGAAGATAGAGTAGATTGTTTTTATCAATTTAAATAGACTATGTTCTGTCTATTTATTCTCTGTTATAAGATTATGCAATTTGAATTTCAATTTGTTTATTAATAAGCAATGACTCTTGATGTTCATGAATTTGTTTAAGTTTATTTTATTGCTAAATTTGATGATTAAATAGGTTTATTTACTATTCCTTATGCATCGCATCTTCATATGCATAAAATCAGTTGAGACGTAGATCATTTAGGTTATTTGATACTATTTTATTTATACGGGCTGTCATTTAGACAGTCTATTCAGCCTATCATTCTGACCTTCCTTCTAGTCTGTTTTGTAGACCTATATAGTTCAGTCTTTTATTCAGCCCACAGTTCTATTTTTAGGGTTTTTAATGTGTTTTAAAATTGTTTTATCTTTAGTATTTGATGTATGATTTAAATGTAATAGTTAGATAACATTTGTATTTATTATTTAGACTATAAGTTTTATTGTTTTAGGTTATTTATTAAAGTTTTATTCTTTTCTCTACCTCTTTTCCCTTTGAACATGCTTTTGAGTTAGGGTATGTTTTGTTTCTTTTATTTGTTTCTGATTCTTCATACTATTGTATTGTTTTATAATTATGCTTTTGGATTAATTTATCCATTTGCATGTAAAACTTAGGATTAGTAGTGTCATCTTTAGGAATAGTTTCATTTTTTACTGTGTGATTGCCAACAGAGACTTGTAGGATAGAATTCAGTTTCTTTATTAAGTTTTATACTTGCTTCTCTTATTCAGTTTTCTTTATTAAGTTTTCTACTTGTTTCTCTTACTTAGTTTTCCATTCACTTATTTAAGTTTTCTTTGCATCATATCCTTTTAATTAGTTGTTGATAGTGTCCTTTTTAGTTAGGAGTTATTTGTTTATAAATTATTTAGTTGTTGTACTTGCATTTCCAAATGTACACTTTCCTTGCTTAGTTAGTTTTTGAAGTCACAAATAGACTTTGTCATAAAAAGTAGTGATTGTATTCTCATTTGTTAAATAAAGTAATATAGCTTGATCTTATTTTAGTTTGATGTTTTTTCTTGGTTCAATTATATTAATAATTGCATTCTTAGGAGTTTGACTCGGTTTTTTATTTTGAAAGATCTTTCGATATTTTGTTTGTTAAAATATTTACATGACACCCTCTACCTTCGCATATATTTTGTAGCAACTTGAAGCCTACGAACCTCGGTTGATAATTAATTATTAGGTGAATTAATCTAGGCATTATAACACCCAAAATTTTGGCACATTGCTAGGGAGTTGTTTTGTAAGGTAGAATAAGTAGAATTCCCTTATGAATTTTAGCAATAGGCTGGTGGCACGGGAGCGGTAAGACGAGAGGTAAGAACCTGCGCATCTGTTATAACAGGTGCCCCCAAAACCAATAGTAGTAGTAGTGTTTGAGGTTTTCTTTCCAGTTTAGTTTTTCATGAACAAACCTAGAAATTCAAAAGGTAGATACACTAAAACTAGTCTCTCCACACCCATTTGCTTTCAGTATTTTTTTCTTTCTTTTATGCAAAGATTTAATGAGAGTGTGTGACTTATTTTACTATTAAATCACTTCATGGTGTTGTAAGCACCACCCATCCTGCTAACAAACTGATAGGAACAATTGAAAGAGGAATCTCAAAATAACACATGAAGGACTACCTATGTTGTGGGAAGATATGGTAGGAGAGAAGGATGAAGAAGTTGTCACCTTTGAATTCCTTATTAGAGATCTAGGGGGAGTGGCACAAATACAGCGCATTCCCCCACCCATTTTACCAAATTTTCACAGACTAGAGATTGAAGACCCCGATGAATTTTTATTTCAATTGGAAACACTCTATAGAGGATATGATGTTCAAAATCTGAAAATTTTTCCTCTTACCTTGAAAGGAGCAGCCCTCTGATGGTTCATGAGCCTAGGTGGGAACTGCATTCAAAATTGGGAAGATATCAAACATATATTCTTAAAACGGTACCAAGATTATTCCAGATTCAAGGAGGACATCTTTGAAATAACCCAGGGAGAAGAAGAAATTTTGGAAAACTATGTCGAACGCTTTCAATACAACCTTCAGAGATCAAAACTAAGACAGTCAGGGAAGGATACATTGAAAAAAATTTACTCAAAGGCATAAAAAATGAATATTTAGAAATTTTAAGTATGATGGGAATAGGTGATGTATTTCAGTTATCATATGATGATGTTTGTGAATTATGTAGAAGGTATTCAAGAGGAAAATTCAAGATTGGTAAAAATATACCTTCTTCTCAGTCGTTGCAGCCTCATCTTAACCCCTATCAACCTTGTTCAGAAAGCCTTTCTGTCTCATCTTATGATCATAGGGATACTCTCTCGGATGTTGCAACACTTCCTATTCCTCTACACTTTCCACAATATTTTCAACAAATTTTCCAAGCAGGATTAACTACACAAGCCAATCAATTGCATCGGCCACAAACACCTTCTCATAAAATTCCTCTATGCGCTATGCACATTCCTGTTCAATCTATTCCACATTCTAACAATAATAAAGCAGTACAATATGCTTACAGTGTTGCGCTGCAACATTTACCCACCTCATCTACCTCACCAACATTATTACAAGAAATTCATACAAGACCTGGAGAGGCGGTAGATCTAAGAGTCATAGAAAATACATAAGAAAATGAAGTTTCTACTTGGCCTTTTCCACAAGAAGATAATATTGACATAGAATGCATCTCATTTGATGAAGGCCAAACATTATAACCTCAATATTCCCCATCACTGAACATAGATTCTGTATACATTCTAGGGTTTGATGAAATACCTCGTGACATAACAAATAAAGAAGAGAACCTAGAATACATAAGCTACATTGAACTATGGTTCCAAGAGGAAACCAAGTCATGGTACCATATCCTCCTTCAATGCTTATTGCTACTAAATCAAACAGGTTGCTTGGTTCTTCGTATCCAGACAATTACTGCTATATTTTTCTTGTATGTGGATAAAGGTATATTTTTAATTTTGCTTCGAACTTGGTTACATTGGAAGGATTCATACACTTTAATATAATTGTTTTCTCTCTTTCTAAGTAGAATAGAATATTATGTAAATATGTTTTTGTTTTATCAAATAAATAAGAGCCATTTCTAACAAGCTTAGTACAGGTGACTCTTTTCCTTTCTATAATGTTATATATGTTTTTTATAAATAAATATGGGTCATCTAACAAGTGGTTTTGTAGTTGATTACAAACACTTTATCTCTATAAGCAGCTCATGGAGTATTATTTGGAAAATGGAAGTACACTAAAACACTCATCAAGTATCTTAACTTTTCTTGAGGTATTTTTTAAATTTACAGCTTATAGTGACAATTATAAACAATTCTCTATATATCACTCTAGACCATTTCTTTTATGATTCAGATAGTTTTTGGTATTTTGATCTAGACATGTATATTTTTGATTTTCTATTTTGAACAGTTGCTTGATAGACCTACTCTCATTATCATCTTTTTTTTTCAAAAATCACCTTATGCCTATGGATTAACTAGTTCATCATATACTTGTTATCAAAACTTGTCTCTCAAGTATTTTGGTGATAACTCTAGAGTAAGTGGAATTTATGCTTGTGGGGAACATTACTTATCTTTTATGAAGAAGAAGTACTGTAAGGACAAAGAAGGGCTTTAAGTTATTGTCTTTTGACATGATCTATGGTTAAGTCCATTATGAAATTACTTATAAGTTTATTTTACAAAATTGAATAATGTGTTTAGAAGGACTTAACACGTTCTAGTACCAATCGGCTTCCATGTATTTAATATCATTATACAAGGCAAACATGTCGGGGTACTGAATAGGCCTACTGGCAGCAGGTCAATGCTAAGTAAAAACTTAAAAAAAGGAAGCTCGATAAATGCAAGTAAACCCACCAGGGTACTGAACAGGCTCACTGGCAGTGGGATTATGCTTGCATGGTACCAAGATAAACCCGTCCGGTACTGAACAAGCCTGCTGGCAACAGGGCAATATCGGGTAAAATAAATCTTGTTAATGCACCACTATGGACATGGTTCGGAAAAATGATAATATATTAAAAAACTAGAATATATATAAATACACATGTAGGCCAATTGTTTATGATGTCATTAGAGAATGGCTATAAGTAGGGCTTGGATCTAGCCATTTAATTCAATCAATATCTAGGATATAATTATCTTAGAAATGGGACCCATAGCTGTAAATCTCACACATTTTCGGGTAAACTTAAAATATTTTGTGATGACAAGATATATTTAAATAATGCGTGGATGGCTAGCTTTTCCTATGGCATTTCTTTTAGTCATATTTTTTTTTAAACATTCGAGTGGTCTTTCTAAGAACTGTTATATTTTTCATGAATATACATATCTGCATCATTTCCATTTACTAGTTAGTTTTTCTTTTCCTTACAAAATAATAAATAACATGATAGCACTTTTTATTTTATCTCAAACAATCAAATATTCTCTCTCATGGCTTGACGACACGCCATAGATTTGGTTTGGGGGGGAGGATTAAGAAAAATTAGACTGTTTTTATTTTATTATTATTATTTATGACAGATCTATTTATCTCTGACAAATGATAAGTGTTTTCAGGATCATTAAGTGTTGGAACTTGGTTATAGCATGAAGCATAACTTTATGAAGGATTGAATGATGGTCCAAATGAAATACCAAATGAAAATCTAATAAAACTTGGTGATATTACAACACTTATGATTAAAATTTGCTAACCAAATTTTGTTTTTGACAAATAGGTTTTACCTCCATGTGAATTGTTTGACCTTAAAAGTTTTTTTAATTATCATTTCACTCTTAGTAACCCTATCCTTTCACCCAATCATGCATGTAAATTATCAAATGACCAATTTTCTTGTTGATCAATCTTATCATAAATGTGATTTATGTCTTTGTATCATATGTTCAACTTATCCAAAGTTTACTTTGGATATGGTTGAACTAATTATAAACCTTATGAACTCACTCATTTATGCATATGCCCATTGCTGGCTCACGTCTCAAAGTTCGCTATGACAATGTGATCTCTTATCTTTTTTTTGCTCAGTGGGACCTAGCATTTCTCTAGTTTGGGGAATGTTGAGTTTAGATTTATTATCATTTTTGGCAATTAAATTACTCATTTAAACATATGTTTTGTTATCTTTTTATGTATTTTCTGCCACGCACATCACCATTTAGTCCAAGGTATGAATGAATTAAAGTTTTATATATAATCCATTTATTATTGTCATTTTGTGATTTTATTGATTTAAATTAACATTATTTAAAGCATATGTGATATGTTACTTAATGTGTATATTCGTTTGCAGGTTATATAGTCTATTTGGGTGAATTAATAACAAGTACGCAAACAAACAAACGAATAGCCAGCGTATCCAGCTCGATGTCCAGCTTACGACACAACTCATTTTCTAGCTTATGATCCAACTCATTGTCTAGCTCAGGATCCAGCTCGTTGTCCATCTCACGATGTAGCTCACCTTCCAGCTCGCTATCCATCTTTCCGTCCAGATCGCTAATCAGTTTGCGCGTTGTTAATAACCAATCTCATGCATTAAATGATGGAATAGACTTGTAACCTACCTACTTCCCACATGTTTAAAGGGTGGAACGTCTCCATTCTAGAAGACCTACCATGTATTCTACCTTTGCTTGACACCATTCCACCAGCCACGATAAGGAAGGAGCCCGCATCCCATATCACTATGAAGAGAACGAGACTTGCGAAAGAGAAGGAATATACTTGTGTGCTGGGATTTGATTTGTTAACATCCTTTATGATTGACTAAATTTAGAGAGCATTCGACCACTAAAGGGTCCACTTGCTCATCTCTTGCAAACAATATAAATATCAGCCTCTGCGTGAGTGTTGGTGGTTGATCATTTTCATTAGTTAGACAGTCAGTTTTCTGAGAGAAGAATGTTGTAATATTGTTCAGTATTTTTAATAGAAGTTCTTCATTCTGTTGTTCATGATTTTGTTCGTGTAAGCGCTAGCTAGGAGTCACCCCTGATTGCTGAGAGGGCCACTCATCAACTAGAGGTTTTCTTTTATTTTTTTCATTATTTTTCTTTGTAGCTAATTCAATTTTGATTTCTAGTTTGCTTATTTCATTAAGTTACTGTAAATTTTGGTTTCATTTGCTTTCTGCAATGCATTTTATTTCCATAATTAAATAGCTATATTGCGTGCATAGTTGTTTTCCATTTGTTTCTGTCATTTCATTTCCAGCTATTTATTTATTTTTTTTCATAAGAAGATAGAGTAGATTGTTTTTATCAATTTAAATAGACTAAGTTCTGTTTATTTCTTCTCTGTTATAAGATTATGCAATTTGAATTTCAGTTTGTTTATTAATAAGCAATAATTCTTGATGTTCATGAATTTGTTTAAGTTTATTTTACTGCTAAATTTGATGATTAAATAGGTTTATTTACTGTTCCTTATGCATTCCATTTTCATATGCATAAAATCAGTTGAGAAGTAGATCATTTAGGTTATTTTATATTGTTTCTTTATACAGATTGTCATTCAGAGAGTCTGTTCAGCCTGTCATTTTGACCTTCCTTCCAGTCTGTTTTGCAGACCTGCAGTTCAGTCTTTCATTCAGCCCACAGTTCTATTTTTAGGGTTTTTAATGTGTTTTAAAAAAAAAATAAGTTCTGGTTCTTTAGTATTTGATGTATGCTTTGAATGTAATAGTTAGATAACATTTTTATTTATTATTTAGACTATAAGTTTGATTGTATTAGGTTATTTATTAAAGTTTTATTCTTTTCTCTACCTCTTTTCCCTTTGAACATGCTTTTGAGTTAGGGTATGTTTTGTTTCTTTTATTTGTTTATGATTCTTCTTAGTATTGTATTGTTTTATAATTATGCTTTTGGATTAATTTATCCATTTGCATGTAAAACTTAAGATTAGTAGTGTTATCTTTAGGAGTAATTTCATTTTTTACTGTGTGATTGCCAACAGAGACTTGTAGGATAAAATTCAGTTTCTTTATTAAGTTTTCTACTTGCTTCTCTTATTCAGTTTTCTTTCTTAAGTTTTCTACTTGTTTCTCTTACTTAGTTTTCTATTCACTTATTTAAGATTTCTTTGGATCATATCCTTTTAAGTAGTTGTTGTTAGTATCCTTGTTAGTTAAGAGTTATTTGTTTATAAATTATTTAGTTGTTGTACTTGCATTTCCAAATGTACACTTTCTTTTCTTAGTTAGTTTTTGAAGTCACTAAATAGACTTTGTCATAAAAAATAGTGATTGTATTCTCATTTGTTAAATAAAGTAATATGGCTTGATCTTATTTTAGTTTGATGTTTTGTCTTTGTTCAATTATATTAATAATTGTATTCTTAGGATTTTGACTCAGTTTTTCATTTTGAAATATCTTTTGGTCTTTTGTTTGTTAAAATATTTACATGACACCCTCTACCTTCGCATATGTAGAAACTCAAAGCCTACCAACCCCGATCGATAATTAAATATTAGGTGAATTAATCTAGGCATTATAACACCCAACAACAAGTATACCTTAGCATTACCACGTGTTTCTTCCAAAACAAAATGGCATGCATAGTCTTCAATGGAATCATGAGGTGCTACAACAAGGTATTCAACAACTTCATCACAATTATCTTCCTTTTGATTTCAAATATCATATAAAAGTGACTGTTATAATGGAAGAGAATGTTGGTCATCGTCATGAAATTCACTTTCAAGCATCCCCCGGTCTAACAAGCCATATGTTTCTTTCATATATTCGTCCAAGGACATACATGAATCATATTTCTCATTAATTTTCATCCAATAGATCCTCCAAGGGGTTACTGTCATGTCCAACCATCAAATTATCAAACTTCTTTCTCAATCTATAACATATATCAACCAAAACATGTGCAAATTGTGATCCTTCAAGATGTTTGACATAACTAACATCCCAATGCTTGCAAAATTTCTTGATCAAACCCAAATAAAAAATAAAAATATCTCCCTTGGAATACAATCATCTAAGGTATCTCTCACAACAATGCTCAACCTATTCCATCATTGTCATATCTCCCCCAATGTGGCACATACAACCAATCTAATGCATCATCTTCCAAGGAACACACAAACATTTTCATCATAACATCCTCATGGGAAACATTGAATCTTGAGATGAATTCAATGAAAGATGTAACAAGTAGTACAACTTAGTCAACATGTTCTCAGAAGTTTTAAATGTGCTTGTCCCAATATGCAACAAAGAATTGATTCAGATTCCTTGAGACACCCAAGAAATTTAATCGATTGAACCATTATTTAATCCATGATTCTTCTAAAAATGCCATACTTCTTAACTTCAATATTTAATGTGACAAACTGATATGGAATTTGAAAAACATATAACCATCATACCTCATTTCAGTACTAGGGGAGATTCCAAGTGAGGTTTCAAATTTCTTCAAGTATGTGTAACACCCCATATTTTGACTAGACATCTTTTGTGATAGACAGGTTGCGTTTTATTTGTTAGTATCTGTAGGAATTAGTTCGACTGAGTAAACTATAATTCGGACATGATCAACCAAATTATATGTTGTTTCTATGTTATGATGTCACCATGAATATTATGTCACTATGTTTATGTGGGTATGATGTTGACATTATCATGCAATTCTTGTATTTTATGATGATAGTATATGTTTAAATGTTTTCATTTATAAAATGTGAAATATATGATACGTTATGTGGATAGCATATGGTGATGTGGTTGAATGAATTATTATAGGTCATGTGTAGTTTTTATGAACCAGAATCATTATGTGAAATGAAATAATGATGATAATATGGATCAATCGATGATCAAGTGGAATGCTTGTTATGAACATGTATTCTTTTCAAAATACTAACACACATGGAACAAGGGATAAGTGATAGCCAATTACTAAATATGATGTGTTGATTACCACATATTTATGACATGAACCTTATTGAAAAAGCCAATGATACGATGACACACTCTGATAATCTTGATAGCAATAGAGAACACTTTGATAGGGTATAGACCAAGTATGTTGAGAGGGATGGATGCATTTACCACCCTTTGTTACTATGATACCCGAGGTCGTGGAAGGGCTGTGTTGAGACACCCTCCCCAAGCTGTTGTGATGACAATGGTCGAATGGCTTCGAGGAGAGGCTAGGTCCATTGTTGAGACGACACTATTGCTCTCAGGTTTTTATGTGGCCAGGTCGGTGAAGCCGACATCCACTTCTATACTAGAAGAGGAAGGATAGGGAGGATGCAGATGTAGGTTAGGATGGGAGGATGCGTTAGATAGTGATGTTGAGGGTTAGGTATTACTTGATACCTAGTTAGTGGTAGTAGGTACCCATCTTTGTATTTACTAGTTAAGTCAATAAGAACATAAATAAATGATATCAAATCATAAAATGGATTAACTGTTAAATAACTTAGAATGTTAAAAATATGAATGCTTTCTCTTTATGCATGGGGAAATTACTATTATTAGTTAGCATGTATGCATAGGTGGGATGGTGTTTGTTTATAGTGCATGCCTGAATTGTGCATACACTAGCTAGGCATGCACACCTTCTACATGTACGATAGTATTGATGTACAACATACTTGTCACTTGAATAGTGGTATAAATTGTCACAGATAAATTAGTTAAGGATATATATTAATCAACTTAGATAATGAATGGTTAAGTTGTTAGTGTTTGAAATAAGTGAATTAGTCATTGTATGTAAACACTGCAATATACAGTTAAGATAGGTATCACTAATGTGAATCATCATAGATAAACCATTAACACTACATAATTTTATTGTTTAACTATTAATCAATATTAATTAACCATTAAGGGTACCTTGTTCATTAATATAAAGATATTATGTTTATACAAATTTACTTATCTATTAAGAAAATAAATTTTACTATTATTATTCACTATTAATAAAAATAATAATAATTATTATTACGTGTTATTAATGATTATTAGTTTAATAATAATAATAATAATGGTATAACTATTGTGAGATACACCTAAGCTTCATTGAATATAATTAAAAGAATTATTTAACTCTTGAAATTGTTTTACATGATTTATAAAATATATATTGTTATCATTTTTATTATTACGTGTTAATATTGATTATTAGTTTAATAATAATACTAATAATGGTATAACTATTGTCACATACACCTAAGTTTCATTGAATCTAATTACAAGAATTATTTAACTCTCCAAATTGTTTTACATGATTTATATAATATATATTATTATCATTTTTATTCTTAGATGTTTAACCAAATGAAATAACTTAATATTATTATATTATCCACTTTAAATGATTATTTAAATTTATGTTGAAAATAATAAAACATTATGATTGAATTAGAATGGATTGAGTAACAAGAACAAATTGAGTAACAACAACTTAAATATACTCTCCATGAAATTCAAGGTAATTATTATGTTATCTACCACATTTAAATATTGAAGCGGTGCATTGAGTTACCATTAAATGAAAGGTTCTTTAAACAAGTAATAATAATAATTCTACGAATAAATAAACGTAATTCAACTCAAAGTGTAAGCATTAAAGTATTTAAGTGCTCAAGACAACCGGGTAACGAGATTGAATCATTATTAAAAATATTGAACTGTGTAAGGGTATTAATGATTTATAGTCTTGAAACATTATAGGGAAGGCATTGGAGTAAGAATGAAGGAAGGAGGAGGAAAATGGGTATTAAAGGAAGGTCTCATGGAGAAGAAGGTTTTTTTTTTTGTTTTCTTTGGGGAGAGGATAGGGCTTAGTATGGATTTTGGAAAAGGGAGGAATAGCGAGGAGGGGGTTAACTCGGTGATTTTAAGAGAGGGAATGAAGAGGAAGAGCTCGTGAAAATGTATTATTGAGTGAAGTATTTATCGAAGGATTTTGAATAGAGGAAGTCACTTTCTAGATTATCAGATTGTGGGCTCGAGGTTAGGAAACCCGTTGGTTTCCTAAGGCCGGCATGATAAGCTGGTTGGCATGGTGGATTGTTGGTTTGGTCAATAAGTTTTGAAGGGAAGGTACCATAGGAGGACAACAGAGCTACGAGAATTGTATACAAACTACAGAATCCAAGTATTCTACAAGCATTATCTTAAAATATTTCAATTTTGGTATGAAATGGAAATATGCTTTATAAATTTTGATTTATCCCATGGCTATGCTACACAATTATTTTGTTAAAATGCAAATAGAAATATTTTGTAGAAATATTTTGTTTAAATGAAAATAAAAATATGTGAACAAGGAATGTTGTAAATATTTCATTCTATTAGAATAGCATCAAAATCTTAGAATTGATAAATTTAAGGGATCATGGTGACTAAGAGGAACTACAGAATGGTATGAGAGCCACTCGCTCAACAGCAAGACCTTAAGGGAGTTTTCAGGTATAAATTAAAACATGATTATTAACCATTAATTAGAAATAGTAATATATATATACACACTCCAATAAACAAATACAAATTAAAAAAAAAATGTTTGAAATAATGCTCATTTTGTAACGCTAACTAGAAAGGTTGGTTATAAAATGAAGTCTATTCTAAAATAGAACCAAATCCTAAGTTACAGCTCATAAAATGAGCAAGGAAGCAATGTTTCTCAAAATTGATTAGTATGTTGTATAATAAGGATGTACACGAAGAGATAATAAGGATCATACACCTGTTTCTTTTTTCTTTTATTTTCATAAACACTCTCCTTCATAGCATGTATCAAATGTCTTTACCTGCAATAGTAAAAAGGGAAAACATAATTTGAAGATTTAATAATCACAACTTTGATTTGAGGGTAGTTTTCAAATAATTATCTATATCTAATTAGCCGAAGAAATCTAAGGTAAAAATAAAAGTTAAAAAAAAATAAAAACATTGATATACATATTATCCCTAAAACTACTATAAAATCCTGTGATGTAGTACAAACATCTATACTTTCAGCTATTGAGGGGAAAAATTTACAGTTATTCTAAAATACTCTTCGAAAAAATGTAAGGATAAACTCTATGAACATAATGAAATAATAGTTATATATATTTTAAATTAACTAGAAGAAAATTCAAATAAAATATCAATTGGAAGGTGTCGGCACATTACAGGCTCAAGCAACGAGCATATCTAGTGTTTTTAGAAATAAAATATAAATGAGAAAGCCCCTGACACATTACACTAATGGAATAACCTATCGACCTGACCATTTGCATCAATCAGACGCCCAGGAAAGCACCGCGGCCGCCTAAATGGATCCATGATCGTCCGATTAGTGCAAATGGTCGGATGGATAGGTTATTCTTTACAGGAATGGAATAACCTATAGACCCGACCATTTGCATCAATCGGACGCCCAGCTATCATACCTAGGGAACACGTCGAGGGGGTAGGGAGAAGGCTAAACAGGTCATACAGGAAGCAAGTACACCAAGGAAATATCATGACATGGATAAGGAAGAGGGAGGTTGTGCCCTTATTTAATTTGTAAACTCTACATAGCTTCAATAAATATGTTCAATTGGAAAAGAATATGTTCAAAAAATAACATTTGAATATGTCAAGAAAATCCATATGGTCAATATATATGTTTGTGAACTCATATTCTTCAACTAAAATTAAGAATAAGTGAGCATTACCATGCTTACGATTCTGGTAGGAAAGTGTCAATAGGTTTGTTTCCAACAGCCTTTGCTTTTCTCTTTTCCCAACTCAGCAAACGCCTCCATAATAAATTATTAAAACTAAAAAAAAAATTAAAAAAATATTAATAAAAGGGGATTGGTGTTGAGAGCATCATGCAAAAATGAAAATCTCCCATTGCCATTAACGTTTTCATACTTCGCAGCTCATGTAAGTAAAATCAGGCACTACCCCTTGAGCTTAAAAAATATGTACGTTAGGTCTATCCAACAGACCAACGAAATCAACCATTGACTTCGATGTTGGTCCGTTGGATGGACAAATCAATCATTAACTTGGGTGTTGATCCATTGGATGGACTAAAAGTACATGTTTGTTAAGGATGGCCGGCACTACCAAGAGCCATGGACATGATGTATACTAGACTCAACTTACATCAGAAAAGGTGGAGAATTTTTTGAGCGTTCGTATGTTCTCTCTTCTGACCTTTGGTTTTCTCTTTTCCCAACTCAGCAAACGTTTCCATAATAAATTATTAAAACTGAAAAAAATTTAAAAAAATGTATTAATAAAAGGAGGGGATTGGTGTTGAGAGCATCATGTAAAATGAAAATCTCCCATTGCCACTAACATTTCCATATTTGGCAGCTCCTATAAGTAAAACCAGGCACTACCGCCTGAGCTTAAAAAACATGTACTTCGGTCCATCCAACGGATCAACAGCGAAATCAACCATTGACTTCGTTGTTTGTTCGTTGGATGGACAAATCAACTATTGACTTCGGTGTTGATCAGTTGGATGGGCCGAACGTACATGTTTGTTAAGGATGGTCGGCACTACCAACCACCATGAACATGGTATATGCTAGACTCAACTGACATCATAAAAGGGGAAGAATTTTTTGAGGGAAAGAATTTTTTGAGGATGGGTATGTTCTCCCTTCTTCATCAGAAAGGAGAGCCATGCAGTGGAGCAGATTATTAAAAAAAAAAAATTAACTGAAAAAGTACCAGATGTAGGCGGACAACTGTTTTGTTCATCCTAGATTCTTTTTAATTAAATATTGTTATTATTATTATTATTGTGGAGATGTAGCTTGGAAGTTGGCCTACATGCACAAATTATTTCTCAACCTTTGTTAGATGGCGCATGGCCTACAGGCAGAGTGCCTTAGAGGGATGTAATTTTTATAATAATAAAAAAAATGCGGCCATGCTGGAAACTAGGTTAAATATTTTAAAATAAATAAAAATAGGGAAAATTTGGTAGAATTTCTAGAATCCACGGCTAGGATTTCTATAACATCTGGCCCTCATGCGGTATGAACCTGCAGGTGGATATTTAAATGGCGTGTTAGTATGTAAAGTTATGTTGGCAGTCATGTAAGTGGGTGATTGATTTGACAATGAAGTTTGAGCTCTTAAATACCAACTCAGTGTATTTCTCTCGATCCCTGCTATATCGACCCGACCATTTGCACCAATCCTAATCAGACTCCCAGCAGAGCACTGCAGTAGCTTAAATGAAGTCCTGGTCGTTAGATTGGTGCAAATGGTCTGGTCATAGATTATTTCCATGATTGTTGTCAAATACATTAAACATAATTTATTATTGATTTCTTTTATAATTTTATTTATTTCAAGATCCAGAATTATTGTCAAATACATTAAACATATTTTATTATTAATTTCTTTTATAATTTTATTTATTTCAAGATCCAGAAGGATAAGTAACTTTGCTTTTAGGAAGTGGAACAAGAATGATATATTTAAAAAAATATCTCTGAATCTTTTGTAAGGAACTTAATAGGAGATCCTCTGAATTGATTGATGACGCCAGATGCAATTATTTCAGGAAATCATACCTCATTGCACGCTCATGCCAAGCGTAGCTCATTCTGGAGAGAATTATTTTGGCCAGCAGGCCTGATGCCATGCACAATGTTTGCTAGTGTCTCACATCAAGTCAAATGGCCCTCGACCCCAATTACACAAGAATGTTCAGTTTCTTTTGGGTCTTCGCTTAGAGGCTCGAGTTAAAAGCTAAAACTGGGCGACATTTCCATTTATTTTTCACAAGTCAATTTCTATCTCAGTGTCCATATTAACTCTTCCTGAATTTCTAAACTCTTGAATTTTGTACATAAGGACCGGAACGCTAACTCATTTCCAAAATTTTAAACTGGAGAATTCTGTACATAAAGTCTTGGAAACAATTGCTAATGACACCTTCAAAAATCTTTTTATTTATTATGATTAAGAGAAATGGGTGAAAGATATAATTATAATTTCATAACATTATATTACAAAAATTGTATTTTTTTAAATTTTATTTCAACATTGAAATAACTATTTTGTTTTTAATAAATTCAGTATTTATAACAAAAAGTTGTATTTTTTTTAAATTATATTTCAACAATAAAATAACTATTTTGTTTTTAATAAATTCAGTATTTATAACAAAATTTCAAGTTGCAATGAAGGGAGTGATACAATGAATATTTTTGCACAAAGCCTCAAATAAAATAAATGCTCTCTTCCCTTACCTTATTACCTTATTTACCTTATTTACTATCTGTTTGTGAGGAATGTGTGAAATAAATGAATTACCTTATTTACTATCTGTTTGTGAGGAATGTGTGTTCTAAATTTAGATTTTAAAATTCAAAACTTTGGTAAGGGAATTTTGATTTTTTCATCATAACATTTTTAAAAAAAATTCTGGAGCCTTTAGGTCACTTCACTTTGGATTTGGATTTTTTTTTAATAATATTTCACCTAAAGGCATATGGTTATGTATAAGAATATATAATGTAAATTGAATTTATATGTATAAATTAATGACCCATAATAAATAATAACATTAATGATGTTATTAAATATTATAAAATACTAATTAATAGAAAGGGGAATAAGGTATGAAGAGTAGGTAAATATATTAGGGAAAATATGATATAGATGTATTAGTAACAATAAGAGTGAAATGGTATAAGAAAGAGAGATGTATATAATAAATGAGACAATAATAAATATAAATCAATGAACACAAATTAAGGTTGGTGTTAACACTATATTTGAAGACGAAAGAGGGATTGAGCTATGGAGTAAGCTGATATCATCTTAGTAATGAATTAATTAATTCCCTCCTAATTTTATATTGTTAGGATTTAACCCCAATTCCAAAGAGTTTTGATATGTAGTTTAAGATTTATTTATATTGAGAAAAAAAATATCATGTAGAAAAACTAATTCCAATTAGTTATGAATAAATAATTGCTTGATGGTGGTATGTAACTTATTATTACAATTGGAAATTATTATCTCACTAGTTTTCAACTAACAATTTGTTTAAATATGAGTATGGTCATGCATGCAAGGTTTGATAGACACTTCCATTGTTTGAGGATCATTTAAGAAAATATAGGAACAAAATAAAAATAAGTATGAAAAGCATTGAAGACAAGATGATGAGCAACTTAACATTCTGGACCATAATATATTTAATTACACTTGGAGGTCCTAGATTAAAAGGAAAGGGTTTGTGATTCAAATGACACATTAAAAGTCCTTATCACTAAAGTACCTCTTAAAATTTTATTATTATTATTATTCTTATAAGGTCACGCGTTCAATTGGTGGGAGTAGTAGAAAATATATATATATATATATATTTATTAATTATAAATATGTACTAAGGGATTGAACTTAAGAGGAAGTCTCAAAGTCAATGTAATGACCAAACATCTTACGAATGTTTCCATGTTGACTTAGTGTTATTTATATTATGAGCAAAGAACAGTGAATGTTTCCATCTATTATGTGTCGTAGGTGGTAGTATTCACTTCTAGGTGATAGGGATTTTGAATAGCTTATGGTAAAAATTTAACTAGGTTGAGACAATAGCTTATGCAAATAAGTTACCTCTATGCACATGATATACTCGCATCATATCACTATAGTGAATTATATTGTCCAAAATTTCTTGGTTGTGAATCTTTGATAAGGTGTTGTAAGATAGGGTTCTTACACATGAACCTAGAATATGAGTTCATGAGGCCAGTAAAATTCCATCACACTAGGTATTATTATTCTAGGATATGTGTTGCGGTCTTTAGAATTGATTATAAATGGAATAGGGTTGAGCTTACTTATATTCATATACAATCCAATTTGTCGAGTAATTAATGCACATTTGGCACATTGTTGATGAATGATTGTGATTAGTGTAATTAATCAATTAATCACTTCAAACATATTAAGGGTAATATGACCTTGTAGTTAATATAAAGATTAACCACAAAGAGATCTATATAATGATTGCAATTCTCACCTAAGGGACATTTCCTACATAATTGAACCAAAGATGGGTCATGATATATTAGCATATATCATTTTACAAAATCTAATGGAAAGCATGGACTATGTTCACCCCGACGTTTGACTTCTAAAAGGGATTAACAAGTCGAGAAAATCGCAGAGAGATAGAGGTATCTAAAAGGGTTAGATATTTCCATGGATAGTATAATGTAAGCATAATGTATAATTGTAGATATTGTAAGGAATAAAGTGAGAAAGGAATATATGAAGGGATGTGGTTATTAAAATGAGAAGTAAATAGTAATATCTCTAGATTGTATTTCCTTTAATGTGATTCATAGGAATACAATGTATTCTATATATGTTTTAATTTGATTCGGAAACAATGTCGCAACTCTCTCATCGAGTCTTATATCCAGTCAATTTCACTTCAACCTACACCATCTAATGTTAAATGAATGACATGGTTAATGCCCAACAACTTTGAGAATGCCCTGACTCATGAGTCTCATGATATGCCCTTCCACATAATTTTTTTTAACCTTGACTTATAGGTCACATGTGTCTGGAATGCAACCAAATTATTCTTTCCATGAATTTCAACCTCCCAAGATAACCAACATACTTATAGTAAGTGTATGATCTATTAATCCTATCATATTCTAAATTCTATAATTTCTATCCCTACAAGGTGAAAATATGGTCTTACTAGAACCAATCCTATATACTTATTTAAACACAAATGATAGACATTAACTATGCATACTCATCATATTCCCTTACTCAATGATTTGTTAAGGACACACATATTATTTCATAAATAATTTCCTCATAATTTAACTTTGAAAAGTGTGTTAATACCATGGGATGCAATTTCATTAGAATACTTGTATCTACTGCTTAAACATTTCTACTCACATGGGTAATAAAAGATTCCATAGGGGTTAAAAAAAAAAAATCGTGCAGGGTGAATCCACGGACCCGGGTAACACTTTTTGGCAAGCACATTTCAGCAAAAACAGAAAAACGCACCTCGGTCGAGGGCTTGTTAAGCCCTCGACCGAGGTCTTAATACCTCGACCGAGGGTTTGTAAAGCCCTCGACCGAGGTATTGCGGGCTTTACAAACCCTCGGTCGAGGTATTTAAATACCTCGACCGAGGTATTTAGATACCTCGGTAGAGGTTCATACCTCGGTCGAGGGCTTAAAAAAACAGACTTAGCCCTCATTCAAACAAATTGAAAATTTACTGTGCCTTGCAGAGGTGTAAACCTTGCCATTCCTAGCACATAACTAAGTGGAGTTGATACCGATAGAA